>OX578137.1:55608235-55760735 GCA_951213105.1 Amaurobius ferox
TCTGTCCGTTCGAACGATAACTGCTGTAAAAATGACTTTACCAAAATGAAATTTTAGTATGCTGTTGAGACGGTCTGTGGGACATATGGGAATGCAAATGAATAATATCACCCAATTATTTTTGGACTGAACCCGGTGTGTAAACATGAAATACATTGAACCCTATGGGACCTAATTTTTCAAATATTTTTAAGCGAATTTAAAATTCAAAAATTGCTTCGAAAATTTTAAAAAATACTCAAATTCTCCCATAAAATATATAAAAAATGCAGCAAAATATGTTCGATAGTTATTTAAATAAAACTTAAAATAATAATTACACCCATATTGTATGTACTCATGTCCTTGTTGACGAGTCGGTCGGTCTGGGTCTTCAACACCCATATTGTATGAAAAGATCACGTGACGAACTTAAATATGGCATCCATCTTGTGTCGAAATCGTGATTTTTAAAGTTCCTTTTAATTTATATTTAGTGTCGCATCCGTCCTAAAATCGCTTTATTTTTTATTTTTTTCCGTGCATCTACGTACTGCGCCAACGCAATTACAATATTTTGGAGTTTGAATGATCATCAAACTTTGATAATTTCTACAACAATGCCTAACTTTCACGTATGGAGAATGTAAACACATCAAGCTGTAAGATGAGTTGTATAAGAATTGCTGAATTTCTTTAAAGCAAAATTATTTAGCTCTGGAGTCTGCAATATAGCTTATATGAATGAAACATTCATTGATTTTACATAGAGAAGCAGACGATTCCATATTATTGATTTTTTATGAAGTTTTAAGCATGAAGTTAGAAAGCAGTTTTACCTCTATGATTTTACGTTTTTAAGTAAAATAAATTATTGTAGTATTGTGATAATTTTAAAAACATCGCCGCTAAATGAAAGGAATAGAAAAAGTTTATGAATGAAATATTCACTGCTTTTATATAGAGAGCCAAGCTAATAAAATTTCGATGACGTTATTTGAATAAGGTTCATTTGTTTTCGATGAAGTTTTCAAATACAATAAATTGTTCTAGTATTGTGATAATTTTTAAAATATCACCGCTGAATGTATCGCATTTTAGAAATGTTAAATAAAATTCCATTTCAGTTCGAAAGTGTTTCGTAATCAATCCTTTATGCATGATTGAACTGTTTTGTTGTATTTATTGAAAAGTTACGTTCACTATATTTAGATTGAATACATCTACCATTGATATACTTCGCAATGACGCATGAAAATTTCCTTGTACTTTGTAGTTGGTGTATATCAGCTATGCAATGGATTTATTTCAATAATCGAACGTTTTTACCACTTCCAAATGTAAAATTATGGAATCATCTTACCAATTACAGTTCCTCCACAAGTATCAACACACTCTTCGGCGTTTTGGAAATTGTTATCGTTTCCTCCACAGCCTCCATAAACAAACTGGTTGCAAGTGTCTGCAGTCGAGTTATAGTAGTAATGTATGAATAACGCCATGCACATTCCAGAGTTAGGTCTTTGCAGGCATGCGGGGTTTGTCGATCTTTTCAATCGGTGCAGGAAAGAATCTAAAATAGTAGATGCAAAGGTAAACATTATACAAAAATTCCTAGTTAATGTTTACATACATATTAATAGTATTTGTAAACCCAAGATAAGTCGTTGGTCTTTGTATATTAGAAAACGTACACAAAATTTAGTTGACTGTAAAATGATTACCATATTTTCCATAATAATGTCTTTGCAGTTAACAAACTAATATGATGAAAGATATCTGCTTAATATACATAAAACGTTAACTCAAAAATTATTATAACTTTATTTCAGCTCATCAGTGAATCTCCTTAGAAAGAACACCTTTCCAACATATATATTATTTCCAATATGTAATTCTTTTTACACTATTTGGACTATATGGCCAACGGTCCCTACCGTGCTGAAAACACCCGTTCTCGTTAGATCACCGAAGTCAAGCAGTATCGGGCGCGGTTAATACTTTGGTGGGTGACCACCTGGGAACACCGCGTGCTGTTGGCACATTTCGGGCGCGGTAACCCGGTGATTTGTGCGCTGCATTTGCACGCTGCCACAACTGCCGCCGTGTTCATGCGGAGTACGATCACGTTAAACATGTGGGTCCGTAAGTCCTTCCGAGAGGTTGGTGGTAGGGGTAAGAGGGTACGGTCCCTGTGGATGCCACCCCAAATGGGTTCCGATCTAAATTAGGTGGCACTTCCCGGCCGTCCAAACGGTTACCTTACACCGTTCTGGTAGGTCGGACGGTCTGGGTCTCATCAACTATTTGGAATATATCTAAACTAGTACAGTAAGCGAGTTTCTAAACAAGACACGCATTTAAATGATTGATCTTTTAATAAATTACTGAAACCATAAATATATTATTCTAAAATCATACAAATTATCCAACAAGATCTTTTGATGCAAACTTTTCAAGAACGTATAAGATGCCAAAAATGTCTAATATTCTGTGATCGGAAAACCACAGGATTTTTTTTCATTATAAAGAACTACATGCTTCATTATAGAATTGAATCACAAATTTCTAGTTAACGAGGCGAATTTATTCAATGGACTGATAAAATTGTGTTTAAATTCTTATATTTGAAGCGAACCTCATATTTTCCCACTAAAGCTTCTTTTTTGTATGTCCTACTCATTCATATTACTGTCCATATAGGATAGCATTCTACTCAAGGTAACTATCTTTGACTTTTAATTGCCACCATGTATAATAGAATGCTGGAATATCTCTAATTTGAATTTTATTCAGACACAAATTATTTAATGCATTTAAAATTCAGGATGAACTGTCAAAATTGCCACTATAAAAGCATTTATTACAGTGAGGAATTTAACCACCGATCTCTGACTGTAGATACGATTGTAGATACGATCCATTGTGCTGCTTAGATGGTTATATCCTTCATATTTGAAGTGCCACTATAAAAACATTTATTACAACGAGGAATTTAACCACCGATCTCTGACTGGTAGATACGATCCATTGTGCTGCTGAGATGGTTATATCCTTCATATCTGAAGTGCCACTATAAAACATTTATTACAGCGAGGAATTTAACCACCGATCTCTGACTGTAGATACGATTGTAGATACTGTAGATACAATCAATTGTGCTGCTGAGATGATTATATCCTTCATATTTGAAGTGCCACTATAAAAACATTTATTACAGAGAGGAATTTAACCACCGATCTCTGATTATAGATACGATTGTAGAGACTGTAGATACGATCCATTGTGCTGCTGAGATGGTTATATCCTTCACATTTGCAGTGCCACTATAAAAACATTTATTACAGCGCGGAATTTAACCACCGATCTCTGACTGTAGATATGATTGTAGATACTGTAAATACGATCCATTGTGCTACTGAGATGATTATATCCTTCATATTTGAAGTGCCACTGTAATGCCAGAAATGCACAAAACCATTTGGCACAGCTACTATAGAAACATTTATTACAGCGAGGAATTTAACCACCGATCTCTGACTGTAGATACGATTGTAGATACTGTAGATCAGGAGTGGCCAACCCGCGGCCCGCGAGATTCATTACAACTTTACAAAATGCGATTATTTTGTGCAATATTTTCGTTTTTAGTGTAGTGTTTTGTAACAAATAAATCCCATAACTGTTTCTATTTTATCACGTTTCTTCTGTTTTTATACATAAGAGGGCAGTATTGCATTGCAGCGATCCCCCGCAGCATCATACTTGATTCCTGTAACTTTATCGCGCTGCTTATTGCTAGAGCTAGGCATACTTAGATATGCGTAGTAGAGCAGTGCGCCGGCCACTCGCTGCGTCTTCGCTCGCTGTTGATTGTTGACAACAGAACGCTCTCTCAGTGTTTATTGAAAATTTGTTTTCCAGTTTCGTTTTGTATGCTGTGACTGCAGGATAATTATTTTAATATAAAATATATAAATTTAATATCAATTTTAAATCATTTTCAGCCAAAAATAACCAGGTAATATAAATTCAATTAAAATAAAAATGAAGTTGATTTAAAAATTAAAAAATATGTATTTCCTTCTCAATTTTGGTTCTAACCCACTCGTATTATAAAATGGTGTAATTTTTCCGATGGCAGGCATTTTTGTAAAAAAATATTGGACGAATTTTTGTGAACATTCTTTTATTTAAAAGCATATTTTTATTTCCTTCTCATTTTTAGTATGAGTGTAAAGAAAAAAAGAATACTAGACGAAAATAGAAGATATAGCGAGGAATTAGAAGAAAAGTACTTTTTTGCATTCAAAACACAAAATTAATGTGTTTAATTTGCCGACACACCATCGCTGTATTTAAGGAATACAATGTTAAAAGACATTACGAAACAAAACATAATGATTATTTGAAATTCGATAAAGAAGTGAAACAATCGAAGCTCAGGGAATTTAAATTGCAATTAAAGACTCAACAAAAAATGTTTGGTTCAGCATTACAGCAACCATCCAATATTATTGAGGCAAGCTATTCTGTTTCAGTTTTGATTGCAAAAAAAAATGAAAACATGTTCGGATGACGAATTTGTGAAAGAATGTTTGGAAGCTGTTGTAAAGGATATTTTGCCTGATAAATGTAAACTATTTTCGAACTTAAGTCTATCTCGGCAAACAGTGTGTCGTCGAATTAATGACATTTCAAATGAAATTATCGTAAAACTGCGCGATCGAATTCGGGATTTCAAATATTTTTCCTTAGCATTTGACGAAAGTACAGACATTTCTGACACAGCTCAACTTGTAGTATTCGTTCGTGGAGTAAATTAATCATTTCAGGTAACTGAAGAAATGCTAAATTTGATAAGTTTGAAAAATACGACAACAGGGGAAGATATTTTCCATGCTGTTGAAAACTGTTTATGCGAAAACAACTTGTGCTTGGAAATTCTTTCTGGAATATCAACTGATGAGGCACCTGCTATGATCGGTAAAGAAAAAAGAGCTATAAAATTACTGTTCGATAAAATAGAATCCAACAACAAAACTAATAACTGCTGCAAAAGAGATGATTTAATTATAATCCACTGTGTGATTCATCAACAAAATTTATGTGCCCAAGTATTATCGATGAATCATGTTAGTAGTCATAAAAACAATGAATTACATTCGATCACATGCACTTTCGCATCGACAATTTAAGGAGTTCCTAAAAGAATTCATCATTCCATTTGCTTCGACAATTATTGAGTCCCTAAGAAGAGACAGATTGTGAATATGGTGACCTTGTATACTTCAGTCGTGTCAGATGGTTAAGTCGTGGAAGATGTTTACAGCGATTTTATGAGTTACGTCAAGAAATTTACTTGTTTATGAATGACAAGCAAATACCAGTACCAGAATTAAGAAATGATAAATGGTTATTGGATTTATGTTTTTTTTAGTAGATATCATCGAAAAACTCATCAATTAAATACATCATTACAAGGAAAAGCTAATTTAATAATTGATTCATTTAATCACATCAAAGCATTTCAGAAGAAATTACTGTTATTTGAATCTCAATTGAAAAATAATACCGTTCAACACTTTCCATTGATGAAAGAATTAAAAAATTCAAAATATATCAGTTACATCAAATACGCAAAAGAAATAAGCAAACTTGCAGCTACTTTTGAGAGTCGTTTCACTAATTTAGATAAATACAAAAAATTATTTGAAATATATTCATCTCCCTTTCATGTCGATGTCGAGTCGGCCACAGAATATCTCCAAATGGAACAGATTGACTTACAATGCAATAATGAATTAAAACAAATTTTTGAAACATCAGAATCAAAAATAGATTTTTATAACACTTATGTCACAAAAGAGAAGTTTTCCAATTTAAGAGATCTGGCACAAAAAGTTGTGAGCGCTTTTGGATCAATTTACACCTGCTAATCGGTTTTTTTTTTCGAAAATGAAATTTATCTAACATAAATCGCGCTCAAACTTAACGGACAAAACCTGCAACATCAATTACGGTGTGCAAATACACGCATTGAGATCGACTTGCAAAAACTAAGTGAAAGAGTTGCGAAACAAATATCTCACTAATTAAATAAATTAAACATTATTCGATCATTGCATTCTTATTATTATATTATCTGTGTTTGTATACATGAAAAATAATGAAAACAATAATAATAATTGCTTCTGTTTTAAATTTTCACTCCAATAAATGTTTGTATTGGGTCCAAATCTGATATAAAGATATATATTTTTATATGCCGACCGTATTCGGGCCGACGTGGTGGTCGAGTGGTCAAGGCATGCGTTTCCAAAGCAATCGCTCGACCGCCACGTTGTGGGTTCGAGCCCCACGTAAAGCATGGATGTTATTGTGTTGAGGGCGCAGTGTGTTCCGCCCCCCTCTGGTGCGCCTGGACCAACGTCCCTAGGACGGCTAAATGGATCACGTATAAGGCCGAATTATGGGAGAATGAAGATGAGTCAAATGCCTGGCCATTGGAGAGAAAAAATAAAAAAAAAATTGCGACCTGCGGGATTATAATGTTTTTCCGAAGTGGCCCGCAAGGTCATTTGGGTTGGGCACCCCTGCTGTAGATACAATCCATTGTGCTGCTGAGATGGTCATATCCTTCATATTTGAAGTACCACTATAAAAACATTTATTACAGCGAGGAATTTAACCACCGATCTCTGACTGTAGATACGATTGTAGAGACTGTAGATACGATCCATTGTGCTGCTGAGATGGTTATATCCTTCATATTTGAAGCACCACTATAAAAACATTTATTACAGCGAGGAATTTAACCACCGGTCTCTGACTGTAGATACGATTGTAGAGACTGTAGATACGATCCATTGTGCTGCTGAGATGGTTATATCCTTCATATTTGAAGCACCACTATAAAAACATTTATTACAGCGAGGAATTTAACCACCGATCTCTGACTGTAGATACGATTGTAGAGACTGTAGATACGATCCATTGTGCTGCTGAGATGGTTATATCCTTCATATTTGAAGTACCACTATAAAAACATTTATTACAGCGAGGAATTTAACCACCGATCTCTGACTGTAGAGACTGTAGATACGATCCATTGTGCTGCTGAGATGGTCAAATCCTTCATATTTGAAGTACCACTATAAAAACATTTATTACAGCGAGGAATTTAACCACCGATCTCTGACTGTAGATACGATTGTAGAGACTGTAGATACGATCCATTGTGCTGCTGAGATGGTTATATCCTTCATATTTAAAGTGAAACCTGCAAATTACTAAGGCGTGGTACACTATTAAAAGTAGAAAACAAAAATAATAATAATGTACATTATACGAATCAATAATAATTAATATTATGTTTAATTATATAACCTAGAAATTAATAGTATAGCTAATAGTAAATAAACAGTAGACTTTTACTAATAATTTAGATGATATTTGTTAAAATTTATATGCAATAATGAATTGAATTGATAATAATAGATAATATTAATTTCACCTTAGTTAAAATTATAATTTTTACTTGATTCTATATAGTTGTTAAAACTTAAATTTCGCTCTATAATACATAACAAACTGACCTATCGTAAATAAAAAAGTATAAGAAATATATTAAAAATTAAAGTGCGCCTAATTAAATGCTGATACTTCTCATAAAAAATGATAATAATTCAAAACAGTTAGTAAAGATAAAATCTAAACAATAGTTTACTAACCAGAAGAGACCTCGTATAAGACAGCCAGGAAAAGGACAAACAGAAATGCCCGACCCATTTTCGCTATTTACTTGATATCTGTAAAGACATGAATCAAAATAATTCTGCAATAAAAAAAGAATGTTAACTTACAGTAAGATAAAGAGTGGTCAGATAATGTAATCAGTAAAGTTGCAGAAGTATGTTTTAGTTCAAATTTTCATTTTATGAAATTATTCTAACAATATAATTCTCTAATATTAGCCTATAGCAGTTTATATTGTATTAAACACGGTAGAGAGTTCTACCGCAGATGAGTGTTTAATCCTTAGCTAAAGTGTAAGCAAGATCGATGTTCGTTCGTTCGTTCGACCCACACCGTCCGACATACCCGAAGGTGTAATGTATCCGTTTGGACGGAGGGGAAGTGCCATCCAATTTAGATAAGAAAACAATGGGGAAAACATCCACAGGGACCGTACCCTCCATCTCCTACCACTAACCTCTCGGAAGGACTTTCGGACCCACATGTTTAACGTAACCGTGCTCCACCCGAACACGACCGCAGTTTGGGCAGAGGCGGGAATCGAACTCAGATCGTCTGAGTGCAATCTCCGCGCGCTTACCACTACCACTGTGCTGTCACGCCCCCACGATTTGTGTTTAAATTTTGATAGTTTCTTTTGCAAGTAAATGTGGAGCAATTGTCATTTATCCTCCAAGTAAAGAATCACTCCAATTGTACTATGGCCAAGCAATGTCTGGCCTTTGTTTATTGACATCTCCCCCTGCTTACAACATAATGACAATCCGTATTCAATATAAATGCGTAAATATAATAAATGTGAGCAATGTGAAAAGTAAACTGTATTAATTATGCACAGAAATTATTAATATACGACTACAGAAATATTAGATTTGTATCAAGTCAAATGCATGTCTAAAAGCTATTTGCATTTGATTTCCCTTAATAATCCCCCTCTGCAATTCGAAATTTAATGCGAAGTTTCTCAAACGGAATATTGAGAATTTTAATATTTTTGCTTATATTTCGACGAAATTGAAAATTATTTAAAACATGGATGTCTTAAATAATATATTTCACATATAAATATTATTATGCTTTTACTTTTATTACTATTTTAAAATCCACATGACACTGCCATTTAAAAACAAACACTGAGAGTATTTTAGTTTTAAATTTTCAGAAGCAAATGTAAGATTTTAAAGAAAAGTTATACACATTTTTCAATCAATTCAAATAATGCTTAGAACGAAAATATATGCACATCATTCTTATTCCGGACTAATGCGTCATCTAAATATTCCAAACAATTTTGGTTAATTTCGCCACATATTTATACTAACAATAAAATAAGACATATAGCTCAATCAAAATTCTCTTAATATTGTAGCATTCTTTATTTTCTTCATTTCATATCATCTCATTTGAATTTACAAAAGTTATGTTTCTTTTTCATGAAAATTTACAACAATTTTATGCAAATGAGGATATTGTAATGCACATGAGCACTACCATTTCAAATTGTGTAAAATCGGAAATGCCTGATCATATATATATATATATGAAGGGTATATCTATAATAAAGATATAATATGAAAATTCAATGATAGAATAGAGAGAAGTTGTAACTCATTAAACCCTAACTTAAGAAATATATATATATATATATATATATATATATATATATATATATATATATATATATATATATATATATATATATATATATATATACATATATATAAAGACATAATAGAAATATAAAAGAAGGGAGGTAACGTAAAGTGCTTACACAAAGGCGGTAAGGGGTAGTGACCTTACATATATATATATATATATATATATATATGTATATGTATATATATATATATGTATATGTATATGTATATATATATATATATATATATGTATATGTATATATATATATATATATATATATATATGTATATATATATATATATATATATATATATATATATATATATATATATATATATGTATATATATATATATATATATATATATATATATATATGTATATATATATATATATATATATATATATATGTATATATATATATATATATATATATATATATATGTATATATATATATATATATATATATATACATGGTGTCCCAAACCATTAACCTCCGACTTTATTCCTTAAATATTGATCTTAGACATATATAATAAATTACAAAGTTGCGTAAAAAAAAGGTACAGAATTTTATGAAATCGATAAAAAATTTTCAGGAGATTACATTTGAAGAAATACAAAATTTAAATTTTTATACGGCCCCCGTACAAAAACATTTCCAATAAGTAAAATGTGCCCCATACACTAATAAGATGATGTACAAAATTTCAGCATTTTATCATAAAAAGTCCCAGATATATGTTTAAACAAAGTTCGTGAGGAATTAATCAAAATATTAAAATGTAAATGTTTACAGCAAAAGCCGCAACGCAGAAATGTATCATAAGCAAAAAATACCTGTCTCTTATTTTTAATAAATCTTTGGCATAGATGGAAAACATTTTAAACAAGCTTTGTAATCTTTATGTAAAATTATTATTAAGTTTCATAAATCCCCTGTTGCTTTTCGAACCATTACCAGTGGGCATAATTCTTACATTACTAATGCTGGAAAATTATTATTAAAGATATTACATGAAGTATACTTGTCAGATGAAATCTCAAATAATTGTCATATTGTAAAAAACAGTTTTGAATTAGTTAAGAAATTGAAAACTCTTACTAATATTCATAGTATTTATACCTTTGATTTCAAAGTTTTGTTTAATAATATTAATATAGATGATCTGTATAGAATTATTTTAGGAATTTTTGAAAAATATAATATCAACCTAAAATATTCAAATTTTCATTTTAAAAAATTACTTAACTTCACTCTTTATGAGAATTATATTCAACATGGTGGTACTTTTTTTAAACAACAGGTTGGTATCCCACAAGGGGGGGGTGCCTCATCATTGTTAGCTAATCTGTATTTATTCTTCTATGAAAAAAACATTAATCCAAGCTTGCATAATATGCACATGTTTAGATATTTAGATGACATTTTATGTGTATCCCCAAATAATGATATCCCTATAGTATTAAACTTTTATCTAAAAAATTTACAATTAAATGCAAGTAATAATGACACAAATGTTGCAAACTTTTTAGATTTAAATTTAAATTTACAAATTTGTAATATGGTTATAAACTTGTATGATAACAGACAGGATTTTAAATTTAATACATCAAAGATTCAACATTTTGACTCTTGTTTGCATATATCTGTATTTAGAAATATTATAATAAACCAGGCTCTTAGAATCAATAAAATTTGTGATGAATATTATAAATTAGCGCACTTTATGGAATTATTGAGTACAGCGGCTAATAATGCATATCCCTCCAAGTTTGTTATTAAAATTATCAACTCAGTGTATCAAATTTCACTCGATAACATCCTAGAAAACATTCCCAATTATAGTGACTAACATACAGTTAAAAAAAAATAAATAAATAAATAAATTATATATAATTATTTATTAATTATATAAATAAATAAAAATGAAAAATAATAAACTAAGTCAAAAACATTAGAAAAATCAAAAAATCGGAAAATAAGATGCATTAACATTAATGTTTTGAATTTTATTTTCACAAAAAAATGTAACTTTTGTCAGTATTGAAACTACGATTTGAGCGCCCTTATAATAGTGTATAGTGGCATTCTCGTTTATCCAGTTTTCCTATGAATTACTTGTTTAGTAAGAATTTTCATCTTTGATTCATATTCATATTCAGGATTGCATATTTGGGAAGTTATATTCTGAATTGCATGTCCAGTCTCCAGCTTAGACTCACGGGACGGGTCTGGGAGTATTACCGTGAACGTTCGTACTGCCTCCCTGGTAGAATTTCGACTTGTTCATTCCGGTGCTTCTAGATTAAGCTGTTGAGGTTGATCGTGTATACACGTGGTGGAAGAAGAAGGGTTTATGCCGCTTGGTAATACAAATTTTCTTAATGTATCCTATTTTCATTTTTTGTTGCCTGTAGTCTGAGTTTAAGCATTTATAGTAATGTACTATTGCTTAATCTGATACAGGCATTTGTTTGGGTTAATTAGAATTAAATACTCAGACCTGAAGATGAATTTAATTCTGATTAATCATCGAATTTGGGACGGTGCTGTTCTTTTCTCTTATCGGCATTATGGCCGTGAATTTGCTTCTATGGTGATGTTAATATTACTTGAATTGTATTTTTATTTTTTTTATTTTTACATAATTCTAATTATTACATATTTCAAATATATATATATATATATATATGTGTGTGTGTATGTATGTAAATATAGAGGATACCCCAAAAAGATTGAATCCCACTTTAATTTTTTAACTATTGGAAATAAGTGGGCAATGTAAATTGCAAAAATGTTGAAATTATGGTATAAACTAACACTACGTTAATAAAATAGTTCTCCCATTAATTTTCAAAAAGTTATCTTTTTAAATTTTTATACGACCCTCGTAAACAAATTTGGTCAAACAGAAAAAGTTTTGTTTTTATGCAACAAGATCATTAAAACAAGAAAGATCAATCATGCCTAAAGCATTCATTATGAAACACTTTCCAACTTCAATACAATTTTATTTAAACATCTGTAAAATGCATCATTCAAATGACGGCATTGAAATATAAATTGCCTGGTTCAAACATCTCTAAAATGTGATACATTCCTCGGTAATATTATTAAAATTATCATAATACTGCAATAATTTATTATATTAGAAAACGTCATCGAAAACAAATGAACTTTATTCAAATGACGTCATCGAAATATAAAACGCGTTGCTCTCTCTATAAAAGCAGCCTTTCATTCATAAACATTTTTCCATTTCTTTCATTCATCACAATACTAAAATAAAATATTTTATTTAAAAACTTGAAACACCATGGAGGTACCAGTAATTTAACTTCAATGTTTAAAACTTCATCCAAAAAATGTCTTCTTTGTGTAAAATCAATGATTGTTTCATTCATATCAGCTACATTGCAGACTCCATGAGCTAAATAATTTTGTGTTAAAAAAATGCAGCAATTTTTTTAAAACTCATTCTACATATTTTAGTGTTTGCATTCTCCATAAGTGAAAATTATGCTTCGTTGTATAAGTAATCAAAGTTTGATGATCATTTGAACTCAAATATATTGTAATTGCGTTGTTTTAATATGTAGATGCACAGAATTTAAGCAAAAGAAAGCGGTTTTAGGACGGATACAACACTAAATATGAATTAAAAAGAGCTTTAAAAATCACAATTTTGACACAAGATGATGGCATATTTTATTTTGAAGTGGGTCACGTGACCTCTTCATATATATAGGATGTAATTATTATTTTAATTTCTATTTATAAAACTACTGAATACATTTTGTTAAATATTTTTTTACATATTGTTTAGGATGATTTGAATATTTCCTAAAACTTTCGAAGCAATTTGTGAATTTTAAATTCGCTTAAAAAATATTTGAAAATTTAGATCCCATAGGGTTCAATGTGTTTCATTTTTTCAACCCGGGTTCAATCCAAAACTAATTGGATGATATTCATTTATAATCCCATAGGTCCTACAGACCGTCTGAACAACATACTGAAATTTCATTTTGATAAAGTCATTTTTACGACAGTTATCGTGCTAACGGACAGACAGACAGACAGAATGAATGAACAAAGTCATAAACACTTTTCAACTATGTTGTAAAGTGTTAAAAACAGCATATTTGTATCTTGAGCGAGTTATATTTAATTGAAAATTGAACATTATGAATGGAAACCATATATCAAATTAGAAATGTGAATTTGTCACATATCACAAAAATGATAAAACTGGATACTAATACATTGGATACCCAACCGCTTAGTGAGTACGATCATCTGTGTAATGCTTTATTTAAATGCATTTGTGATAAAAAATGTTGACACATATTAACGTATTTTTGATCTAAACAATTTCCATCGTCAATTTGTTCATGATCCCTATTTTCACTGATGAAATAGACTTTCATATGGTACGGAAAAGTGGCATAAGTCAGATTTTTTTCCTTTATCATACTTCAGTGATTTTAAAGATACAGATATGCGGATTTTTTTTAATGATCTTGTTGCATTAAAAATGAAAAGTTTCAGATTGACCAAATTTGTCAAAAGGGGTCGTATAAAAATTAAAAAGTGTAACATTTTGAAAATGAACGGAAGGACTATTTCATTAATGCAGTCTTATTTCCTACCTTACTTTCAACATTTTTGCAATTTACACTACCTACTTATCTCCAACAGGTAAAGAATTAAAGCGCGTTTCAATCATTTGGGGACACCCTGTATATATGTATATATATATATAAATATATATATATATATACATTATGTATATATATATATATATATATACAATATGTATGCATGTATATATATGTATGAAATTCCAATGCTAGATTAAAGATAGGTTGTATCTCATTTAACCATACCTTAAAATATAAGATAACTATGTAATATAACAGAAAAAATTAAAAGGATAATGGGAGTTGCAATAATCTTCATATAACATTGGACAAGACTAGAATGAAAAATACAATTTCTATTTCTAAATTTGGCGCCTCTAATGTGGAATAAATTTGAATGGATTGCAAATTAAAAGATTCATAAATGCCGAAGCAAACTAAAAGTGTTAATCATAATTAACAAGTATGAAAATTTAGATATACATCTAAAAGTTAGATATTATCTAATAGTTCCAGCGAAAAACTTTGAGTGCGTTTAATATTTAGACATGAATATGAAGGAAAAAAGGTCAATGTCTGTAGATGTACTAAAGGTATTAAAGTAATATAAATACCATAAGCATATAGAAATTCAAAAATGGCTTGGAAACATATAATTTAACTTCCATTTGTATACATTTGAGCGATATAGTATATTAAATATATTTAACTATAAAGCTGCATATCATTAAGCTTAACAGATAGGCAAAAAAACATGTAAATCAGTTGAGTTATTTTTAACTTAATATTTCTTGTAATAAAAGCATGTATACCAAAATGAAAACACAAAATAACTTACTTGAGTATAGCACTTGAAAAATATTAATGAACACAGGAAAAGGAACTAGATTTTCTTTAACTTTTAGATTTGTTGTATAAGTATCTTGTTTCCGGCTGATATATATAAGCCTTCAAAACTTTTCTCAAGGTCACTTATCAAGTGTGATTGTAATTAATTGCTAATCTTATCTAATAGTGCCAGCGAAAAACTTTGAGTGCGTCTAATATTTAGACATGAATACAAAGGAAAAAAGTTAAATTTCTGTAGATGAAATTTTTGTCTATGTAACCGTTTTTACCAAAAAATTAAGAGTGTGTTATTTTCATTATCCCAAATATTGTAACATTTGAATTAAATGGATGTTCCAAAAGATGTTAGTTTATGTTTTCTATCAAACATTAGCAGTTACGAGGTATCCTAACTTATATTTTTACTCTCCGTGTGTGTAATACATATGCATGTAAACGAAAAAATATTGTAATAAGATCAAAAATCTAACTCTCGGCGTTTGATGAATTTTTTGTTTTGAGTATGACCATTAACCATTTGAGTATAAGCGAATTAACCATTTTTAAATATGTGTCAATATTTATATGTATGTCTACATATGTATTTTTAAGTGTACATGGTAGACATAAGACTTATTACATCTATAAACATATTGTGGCACTTATGTCTGTGTCTACCGTGCTATTAAATTTTCGTCTACTTTTGACTTATTATACTGGACGTACATAAAAACTGTGACTTTGGGGCGTACTCTAAATACACATTTTTAATGTAAGGGCTTAAAAAGGGTGATATAAAAGTAATATATAGAGCTTTCAACAAATTTCTATCGTAAAAAGTTTTAAGTCTAAATAACATTTATGCGTGGGGTTTCTGTGGCGAAAAGCGGAGTGTTACGAAAAATGTAAAGAATTATGTGCTCAAACCTGATAGATAAAATGTAAATAATTTTCTATATTTTCAATATTTTAATATTTTAAATTTTTTTTTCGTAAAAACATGTAAACGTATATGTCCGAGTGGGGTATATTTTTTTTTCATTTTTTTTCTTTCACTCGAAATATCTTTAAAACTGTAAAAATAGATATAAATAGTAAACGACAAAAATATGCACTAGGAAAAGATTGTATTCGAGTAATAGAAAAAAAAATATTGCATCGCGACTATTTTTCATAACAAAAATTGAAGCTATTAAGTCTCATGATCATTGAGCAATAAATAAATCCTTTTACACATTATTATGTCAAATTTTGTCCTATGCGTTCATTTTAAAAAATATACATGATGTCCGTTAACTCCTGTAACAAAAAAGGAGGGTTGATAGTACACAGGAAGATGTACAATATTTGCCATAGAACATAGGGTGGCAATCCACTTATAGTGGCAGAAAAGAAAATCGTGACTCTTCCACTTTGATCCTTTATTAAGGAAAAAAAGAGGCATTCACATCAGAGAATGACTTAAAGGAGCTATTTCCTTAGACTTCGTTACATAGCCGACACCGGCGAAGTGGGGGGGAGGGATTCTCGCAATCTTTCAAAGACCTCTGGTGTGGCGCTGATCTTGTCTGCAGCACAGATTCGCCAGACGAGATCTTCGACGTCTTCGAGATCTTCGAGTCCGCAGGTGTTTCGTACTCCAACTCTTTCATGTGTCCCCAGAAGAAGTCCAGTGGATTCAGGTTCGGGGAGCCAGGAGACTAAGCCACAGGTCCACCACGCCCAATCTACCTCTGAGGATACGTCGTGTTTAGAAAGTGTCGGATGACAGTTCAAAAGTTTGCCGGGGTCAACCACATGTCACATTGCATGGTGTTTGGAACACCCTCCTCTTTTTCTTCGACCCAGACCGTCCAACCTACCCGAAGGTGTGAGGTATCTGTTTGGACGGCCGGTAAATGCCACCCAAATTAGACTGGAACCCAGTAGGGGAGGCATCCACAGGAGCCATGCTCTCTATCCCCTACCACCAATCTCTAGGAAAGACTTACGGAACCACATGTTTAACGTGATCGTACTCCGCATAAACACGGCGGCAGTTTGGGCAGAGGCGGGAATCGAACTCGGGTAGGGCAATTTCCGCGAGCTAACCTTTGGGGCTGTCGCGCCTCCGAGCGAAATATCCTGCAACAGACCGGGTAGCGCATGCTCCAGGAACACACTGTACACGGCGCCTGTTAGGCTTCCTGGCAAAACGTAAAGCCCTACCCACCGATCACCAAGAATACCTATCCAGACGTTGATGCAAATCTCTAAATCTCTGCGTTTGAGTTTAATCATGTTTATGCAAATATGTATATATAACTATATTTACTTTTAGAAAATAGTTTGTATAGACATATGCCATATAACAATGTTTAACATATATATATATATATATATACAGTTTGAGGGGTTTTCTTTTTACTTTCCCTGCAATACATGGTAATGTATAGGGAAAGTATTGGAATCATGCCGAAAATCGCAACTTGAGTTTTAGACGGATCTACACGTTTTGACACCTCTAGAATACGATGAAACCATTTTCAGCGTGACGTCTGTGTGTGTGTCTGTGCATATTTTGTATCCACTCTAACTAGAAAACTAATTGAGCGAATTTCATAAAATTTGGTAGGTAAGGTCACTTGTGGGCGAATCTGGTGCTGATTAGTTTTGGGTACGATTCGAGATAAAAGAACCCGCCTTTTTTGCGAAATGGCCCGCAAAAGCTTGTATCCACTCTAGTTGAAAAATTAACGGACCGAATTTTACAAAATTCGGTAGATAAGTCTCTTGGGGATCACACTAGTACTGATTCGATTTTGATATGATTCGGAAAAAAATAACCTTCCTTTTTTTTGCAAAATGGCCCGCAAAAATTGTCAAAATCTAACATAAAAAACTACGCATGCTCAAATATATCCATTAAATGCTTGTTTTATGCGTAAACTTTAACGAAGAAAATAATAAGACCAATCCCGTTACACTAATATTAGCTGTTCTCGAGATATTTTCGTATTTTCTCTACGCCACCTTTGAAAATAATTCAAGTTACCAAATGAGAACGAAACGTGAATTAAATTTTATTAAAATAAAGAGAACGTGGATATAAGTCTGCAGTGAAAGTCATGTGCTGCCCATGTCAGATTTTTTATTTAAGTAGTGCTTCATATAAGAGGTGTAATAATTATTCTAATTTTTATTAAAGAAACTACTGAGTATATTTAGCTGAATATTTTTTTATATATTTTATGGAACACTTTGAATATTACCTAAAATTTTCGAAGCAATTTGTAAATTTTACATCCGCTTCAAAAATGTTTGAAAAATTAGGTCCCATAGGGTTCAATGTATTTCATTTTTTCAACCCGGGTTCAATCCAAAACTAATTGGGAGATATTATTCATTTATATTCCCATAGGTCCTATAGTCCGTCTGAACAACATACTAAAATTTCATTTTGATTAAGTCATTTTTACGGCAGTTATCATGCTAACGGACAGACAGACAGACAGACAGAATAAACAAAGTCATAAACACTTTTCAACTTTGTTGTAACGTGTTAAAAATACATAATTTACATAATAACAAGAAAGATCAATCATGCTTAAAGCATTGATTATGAAACACTTTCCAACTTCAATGCAATTTTATTTAAAAAATCGAAAATGCAATACATTCCTCGGTAATATTTTAAAACTTATCACAATACTACATTGATTTATTATATTTGAAAACTTAAACCTTCATTGAAAAAAAAGAACTTCATTCTAATGACGGCATTGAAATATAAATTGCCTGGTTTGAATATCTCTAAAATGCAATACATTCCACGGTAATATTTTTAAAACTACCATAATACTACGATAATTTATTATATTTGAAGACTTCATCGAAAACAACTGAAATAAATTCAAATGACGTCATAGAAAAAATAACACGCCTGGATCTCTCTATAAAAGCAGGATTTCATTCATTTCATTCATCACAATGCTATAATAATTTATTTTATTTAAAAATTAAGACCATGGAGCTACAATTCATAAACTCTATGCTTAAAACTTCATCGAAAAAAATCGTCCTTCTGTTTATAAAATCAATTAATATTTCATTCATATCAGCCATGCAGACCCCATGGACTGAATTATTTTGTGTTAAAGAAATACAGTAATTCTAATACAACTCATTCTACATATTTTGCTGTTTACATAGGTGAAAAATAGGCTTAGTTGTAGAAATAATCAAATTTGAATGAGAATTTAAACTCAAATATAATGTCATTGTATTGTTTTAGTATGTAGATGCACAGAATTTAAGCAAAAATAAAGTAGTTTTAGGAGGGATACAACACTCAATATGAATTAAAAATAACTTTAAAAAATCAAGATTTTGAAACAAGATGGATGCCATATATCAGTTTGAAGTGGGTCATGTGATCGTTTCATATCATGGTCACGTGATCGTTTCATATAAGATGTGTAATTATTATTTTAATTTTTATTTAAAAAACTACTGAATATATTTCGCTGAATTTTTTTTTATATATTTTATGGAACAATTTGACTATTACCTAAAATTTTCGAAGCAATTTGTGAATTTTAAATCCGCTTAAAAAATGTTTGAAGAATTAGGTCCCATAGGGCTCAATGTATTTCATTTTTTCAACCCGGGTTCAATCCAAAAATAATTGGGTGATATTATTCATTTATATTCCCATAAGGTCCTACAGACCGTCTGAACAACATACTAAAATTTCATTTTGATTAAGCCATTTTTACGGCAGTTGTCGTGCTAACGGATAGACAGATAGACAGACAGACAGACAGAATGAACAAAGTCATAAACACTTTTCAACTTTGTTGTAAAGTGTTAATAAAAGTGGATGTGTTATCTGTCTCCTCTGTAGTGGAAAATTGAAGCTTCAGATAGCTGCGAAACTCTATACAGAAATACTTCAGATCACCAGACTATATGACTAGAAGAGTATTTTATGGTCTTAAGTTTTTAAATAAAATACATTATTAGAGTATTGTGATGAATAACATGAATGGGAAAATGTTATGAATGAAATGGTGCTTATATAGAAAGAGCCAGGCGTGTTATATTTCGATGGCGTCATTTGAATAAATTTCAGTTGTTTTTGATGAAGTTTTCAAATATAATAAATTATTGTAGTATTATGATAATGTTAAAAACATTACTGAGTAGCCAGGCAATTTATATGATTCATAGAAAACATGAATGAACAAATGACGTCATAGAAAAAATGAATGAAGTTCATTTTTTTCGATGAACTTTTAAGTTTTCATATATAATGAATTAATGTAGTATTGGGATAATTTTTAATCTATTACCGAGGAAAGTATCGCATTTTAGAGATGTTTAAATGAAATTGCATTGCAGTTGGAAAGTGTTTCATAATCAATGCTTTATGCATGAATGAACTTTATTGTTTCATTTGAATTAGATTAAAAGTTTGAGGCATTTAAAGATGAAAATGCATCGAATTTTTTAATTCTGAATGAATTTCAGTTTGGACAGACGATTTTGGAATTCAAAACATACGACAGCAGGTGTTTTGATTAAATTTCAAGCAATTTGTCTAGACGATAACACAACTGTTTCCAATCGAATTGGATGTAATTTATCGGTTCTCTAACTTTGTGAATTTAAAAAAATTCGTTCTTTCTTTTATTTGGTAATATACTATCATTATGAGTAATGTTTTAAAAACTGTTGAAATTCTGATTAAAATTCGTTGAGGTAGTATTTAATTTTTCTTCTGGAGAAAATAATTTTTTTGTATTCTGAATTAATCATAGCAGATCGGTTCCATTGTAACTGACGTAACCATCAATACAAGATTTATGGCTTCTTTATACCAGGAAACCTTTACTAAAAATGACAAAGTAAAACTTTATGCTTTATAAAGTATTTATTATCTATGGGTATTATATAGCAACTTTCAAAAAATTTTCTTGCTATGAATATATCTCTATAATTTCATTTTAAAATTGTGTTAACTAACGAAACGCAATTGGACAAGATGTAATTGCTGATTCATTAAAACTTACATACTATCGCAATGTTAAAACTAGAATGGTATTTTTTGCTTATAAACAGTACTAAATAACTAATAAACTAAATGCATATCTATTTATATTTTATTTATGAACCATAATTTCAAAAATTCCATTATATTTTGTAACTGACGTAACATGTTTCTGTAACTGATGTAACAGTATTAATTTCTTATGATGTCAGTTATATTTGCAGTGCCTTTTTATTTCTCGATATTGTTACACTAAATCTAAAGTTTTTTACTGATACGCATGGACAATCTAAAAATTCAAAATCCTCTGAAATAGGCAATGAATAATATAAACACCTTGATTTATCTGTCTATCTATCCTGGGTTCGCCTTGGCGAAAATTTTGGCGACAAATTTGGCGAGATATCACCAACCGGGCGACTTTTTTCATGTTGCGAAATTGAAGTAAATGTCTTCCAATCGATAAATATGATGATAAATTGATAAAAACGACTCCAAATTAATGAAATTGATTGTGTTTCGAAAGGGAATAGTTTTGTAATAATATTTCGATAGCGTTTGTCTGTCAAGTTCAACCATCCCACTTGGCGACTTTTTAAAATGTCTTCAAATTTATCAAATGTCGCCACATCAATAAAAATGTAGCCAAATTGATAAAAAGTATCGCCAAATTTATAAATGCCAAATCAATGAAATTAATTCTGTTTTGAAAGGGAATAGTATTGTAATGACGTTTCGGAGGCATTTATCTGTCAATCCAACTATCTCACTTGGCGACAAATTTGGCGAGTTCTTAAATGTCTCCAAATTTATCGAAATATCTCCAAATTGACTAAAATGTCGCCAAATCTATAAAAAAAGTCGCCAAATTAATAAATATGACACAAAATTAATGAAATTAATTGTGTTTTGAAAGGAGATGGTATTGTAATGATATTTCGGTGGCGTTTGCCTGTCAGTCCAACCATCCCACTTGGAGACATATTTGGCGAAATTTTAAAATGTCGCCCAATTGATTAAAATATTGCCAAATTAATGACAATGCTGGAAATCGATAAAAATGTCGCCAAATTGATAAAAATGACTCTAAATCAATAAATTAATTGTGCTTTGAAAGGGGATAGTATTGTAATGATGTTTCGGCAGCACTTGTGTGTCAATACAACTGTCCCACTTGGCAACAATTCTGGCGAAATTTTTTAAATGTCTCAAAATTGAACAAAATATTAGAAAAATTAACAAAAATGTCACCAAATTGATGAAAATTCAATATCTTAGAAAAAATATAAGACTCTACTATAAGAGAAAGCCATTTTTCTGTTCGTTCGTCCATGACGTTTGGCAAAAAAATTGACAAAGAATGGCGGGATGTGTGGAAATGTCGCCGAATTGATAAGAATGACGCCAAATGGGAGGTAATATTTTGTTAATTTTTAATGCCGTCATATGACGGGCATACACTCTAGTAATCTGAATATTCATTTTGCGGTAAAAATGAGGACGTGGAATTGACCAGCACTGTTTTTTTCTCCATGTGAAATGTTCTGAAAGCAACATAAAATATATTATTTTGATAATGTTGCATCCATGCTTTTCATTATGCTAAACGTTAGAACTTGGTTTTAAACACTATAATATTTTAAGATAACGAAAGGCGTGTGCATATGGATTGCAGGCGTCCGGCATACTTATTTAGAACATATTATTCCCTTGCAGCAAGTTAATTTGTTTTTTGTTCTGATCGGGAATATTATAAAATACTTGTTTGGATTTTGAGAAATCGCTGTATGCACCGGTGGAATTTTAATTAGAGGTCTGCATCTTAAATTCCGGAAAACAACGAATATATTTTCCAGTACTAACAACCTTCTTGGCAGTACCGCTATATTCTAAATAACCCGAATGAACTTAAATGTTTCTTACTATCTTCTCTGGTTGTTTTGCATACTGCTTCACAATCTTCCCTGGTCCAGAAGTTATTGTCGTTCCCTTGACATCCGCCATAGACAAATATCTCACATTCTCCTGTAGAAGGATTGTAGTAATAGTTCAAGAAGTGTGCCAGACATTCTCCTGTCTCAGGTGGCTGGCTACAGCGACTGGAGGCTTCAGCACGCCTTTTACTGCGAATCAGCTTGAATGATTCTGCAAGAAGAAAAGAGGGGGTGCGGTAGCCCATTGGTTAGCGCGCTGGCGTTGCACTCGGTAGGCCAGGGTTCGATTCCAGCCACTGCCAAAACTGCCGCCGTGTTCACGTTAAACATGTGGGTCCGTAAGTCCTTCCGAGAAGTTGGTGGTAGGGGAAGGAGGGTACGTTCCCTGTGGATGCCTCCCCCCACTGGGTTCCGGTCTAAATTGGGTGGCACTTTCCGGCCGTCCAAACAGTTAACTTACACCTTTCTGGTAGGTCGGACGGTCTGGTAACAACAACAACAAGGAGAAAAGGTGGTGCCTGCAAAACTTTATTCTATGAAAAGAATTTTCGAAAATTTTAAATAAATCTATAGTAATTTGAGTTTTAATCAAGTATATATATATATATATATATATATATATTTAATCAAGTATATGTATATATGTATATATATATATATATATATATATATATATATATATATATAACTGTAATATATATATAACTGTAATATATATGTAACTTGAGGTCTTGTTTGTACGAATTCTAGTGTTGTCTTTGGCTTCAACAATCATGGTCTTTTCGTTTCCAAATAGAATTTCTTAGGTATAAAGGCCTAGATGCGGAATGGTACCGGCATCCGGAAGTGTGGCCATGGCGTAAAGCATGCTGAACTGGGGTGAGGGGTCACAACCCCTCTGCCAATTTTTGGTGCTTTTCTTTTTCTTGTTTTTTTAACACTTTACAACAAAGTTGAAAAGTGTTTATGACTTTATTCATTCTGTCTGTCTGTCTGTCTGTCTGTCTGTCTGTCTGTCTGTCCGTTAGCACGATAACTGCCGTAAAAATGACTTAATCAAAATTAAATTTTAGTATGTTGTTCAGACGGTCTGTAGGAACTATGGGAATATAAATGAATAATATCACACAATTAGTTTTGGATTGAACCCGGGTTGAAAAAATGAAATACATTGAGCCCTATGGGACCTAATTTTTCTAACATTTTTTAAGCGGATTTAAAATTCACAAATTGCTTCGAAAATTTTAGGTAATAGTCAAATTGTTCCATAAAATATATAAAAAAAAATTCAGCTAAATATATTCAGTAGTTTTTTAAATAAAAATTAAAATAATAATTACACATCATATATGAAACGATCACGTGACCATGATATGAAACGATCACATGACCCACTTCAAAATGAGATATGGCATCCATCTTGTTTCAAATTCGTGATTTTTTAAAGTTCTTTTTAATTCATATTGAGTGTTGTATCCGTCCAAAAACCACTTTATTTTTGCTTAAATTCTGTGCATCTACATACTAAAACAACACAATGACAATATATTTGAGTTTAAATTCTCATTCAAATTTGATTATTTCTACAATTAAGCCTATTTTTCACCTATGTAAAATGTAAACAGCAAAATATGTAGAATGAGTTGTATTAGAATTACTGTATTTCTTTAACACAAAATAATTCAGTCCATGGAGTCTGCATGGCTGATATGAATGAAATATTAATTGATTTTATAAACAGAAGGACGATATTTTTCGATGAAGTTTTAAGCATAAAGTTTATGAATTGTAGCTCCATGGTCTTAATTTTTAAATAAAATAAATTATTATAGTATTGTGATGAATGAAATGGAGAAAGTTATGAATGAAATCCCGCTTTTATAGAGAGATCCAGGCGTGTTATTTTTTCTATGACGTCATTTGAATTAATTTCAGTTGTTTTCGATGAAGTTTTCAAATATAATAAATTATCGTAGTATTATGATAGATTTAAAAATATTACCGTGGAATGTATTGCATTTTAGAGATATTTAAACCACGCAATTTATATTTCAATGCCGTCTTTTGAATGAAGTTCATTTTTTTCAATGAAGGTTTAAGTTTTCAAATATAATAAATCAATGTAGTATCGTGATAAGTTTTAAAATATTACCGAGGAATGTATTGCATTTTCGACTTTTTTAAATAAAATTGCATTGAAGTTGGAAAGTGTTTCATAATCAATGCTTTAAGCATGATTGATCTTTCTTGTTCATGTATCATATTTGATTTTCAGATTTGGAAATTTCCTTTTGGATATATATATATATATATATATATATATATATATATCGGAATATATATATATATATATATATATATATATATCATATAAAATCCAGTAAACAAATTCAAAAAGAATTCCTATGCATATCCACAAAAATCAAAGGCACTACTCAGGAAAAGGCGCCAAGCCTCTCTATACTCCGAAGCAGAATGTAATCCAAGAAAAAGAAGATTTAAAGGAACTTGGAATAACCAAATGCTTTGCATTTAATGGTTGGGGAGGATTGCGACTCCCCCTCCCGTTTAAAGCTGCTTTTCCAGCCTAGGCAAACGCTCACGGTACCAATGCAAAGCAAAGGCTGGTCCCCAATGCGTGCTAATACGAAGGCACCCGGATACGGAAGAACAAGACCGACAAATTATTACCGACAAATAAAGGGAATCCCAATGGGAGGAGCCTGTTCATCAATCTTGGCAGATATTTACCTCTCAACATATGAAAAAGGAACCCATATTTTGTCAGAGATACCATATTTCCGGTTTGTTGACGATGTGCTATTGGGGAGTTATGAAACCACCACCAATTTCGATTTCACATTTTACCCACCGGAATTGGAATTAATAGAAAATTGTAAAGAAGAAAATGAAGCGGTAAATTTTCTGGACATCTCAATAAAAAAACATGGATTATATGGTCATTATACAACGTTATACGACAAAAGAGAATTATATAAAATGAAGATAAATCATCTCATCGATTGGAAAACAATCTTACCAAAAATACTTTCAGAAATATCATACTCGGACACTTCAAGAGAAATCAAATTTACAACACGTTTAAAAAAGATTGCAATAATAGCAATATTAAAATCATAACAGAGGCTTTATATAAACATTATCCTATATATTTCTTAAAGGATTGCTATAGATCGATTTTCAAGGATCATGTAGCTTTTGACAGTTTACTTCAATTTGCAAGTAAATAAAGTTTATGCGTACCTGCTAAGATTGCACGCATGCGTAAAATGAACATATATATGATAGCGAGTTGGGCAGGATTCACTTTTGGTCCAGTTTCCTTCTGTTTGGTTGGTCTTGTTCTTCCGTATCCGGGTGCCTTCGTATTAGCACGCATTGGGGACCAGCCTTTGCTTTGCATTGGTACCGTGAGCGTTTGCCTAGGCTGGAAAAGCAGCTTTAAACGGGAGGGGGAGTCGCAATCCTCCCCAACCATTAAATGCAAAGCATTTGGTTATCCCAAGTTCCTTTAAATCTTCTTTTTCTTGGATTATATATATATATATATATATTTATATATATATATATATATAGGAATATATATATATATATATATATATATATGTAGGAATATATATATATATATATATATATACCGGGTGATCCAAAATCAGTTAAAATTTGAAAATTCAATAATTCACGGGATAATGTACGTAGAGAAATAAAAATTGACACACATGGTTGAAATGATATGGGGGTTTATTGAAACCTCCTAAAAATGGCCAACAGATGGCGCTTCATCTGATAACAAAAGCGATAATTAGCATAACAATTCATTCGTTAGCAAATACGATGTTCTTCATAACAAATGCTCAACATGTCGGCCATCATTCATCAACAATATCTGTAGCCGAGGGACAACGTTGTCAACAGCACTGTGCAACATATCTGTAGGAATGGTGAGAAATTGCCGTCGGATGGCGTCTTTTAGAATCCCTAATGAGGTCGGACGATCGCCGTTGACTTGCGACTTCAGGTAACCCCACAACCATTAATCACATGGACAAACGGGGGATGGTTGGCTTAACATTTAACTAGGTCCCATAGGGCTCAATGTATTTCATTTTTTCAACCCGGGTTCAATCCAAAACTAATTGGGTGATATTATTCACTTATATTCCCATAGGTCCTACAGACCGTCTGAACAACATACTAAAATTTCATTTTGATTAAGTCATTTTTACGGCAATTATCGTGCTAACGGACAGACAGACAGACAGAATGAACAAAGTCATAAACACTTTTCAACTTTGTTGTAAAGTGTTAATAAAAAAACATATATTTCCTATTGAGAAACATGTTCACTTTTCATATGCAATACCATGCGATAAATTTGGTGACATCATTCTCGTGGATCTAGCTCGTTCCATTCATGAGAAAAGATACTTCGAGTAATACTTTTGTATTTGAACGCCAATAGTCATTTATCTGCTATAAGAATAACTTATTTGTCCGTCAGTAAAGCTTGGCGAGATTTTGGCGACGAATTTGAAGGAATGTCGCCAACTTTGCAAATTTTTGAAATGTTGTCAAATTAACGAAAATCTCACCAAATGGATTTAAATGACGCTAAATCAATGAAAATGACGACTCATTGTCGAAAATTCAATATCTTGGAAAGTATATAAGTATCTACTATATGAAAAATCTATTTTTTTTTACTGTAAATGTAGTAAATTCATTGCATTATATAAGGAAAGTCATGTGCTGCCCACATCAGATTTTTACATTTATTTTATATCAATTTATTTATTATGTAAATCGTATAAAATAAATAAAAATCGTTTTCCGTATAAACACCGTATAATTCCGTATATTTGATTTAACCCCGTTGGTAAATTGAATGATATAATTTTCTCTAAATAAATTTTCATAAAAACTGGTCTGTATAATGCTATATCTTAAAATTCTGTTTTGCGGTTTCTATTAATATCTTGACAATTCCTGATACCAGAAACTAGAAACTTATATCACGTTGCCCGCAGTTACCAAATTTGAAAAAAATATCTATTAAAAACTGTATTTATATAGGGAACAGACAAATAAATAATCAAACAGGCAAACAGAGATAAAGTAAACAAAACAATAGTAAGTTAACAATAAAGTAAGCCTCATGAACAAAGGTAAAGAGTGCAAACCTCTAAGTGAAAGAAGTTCTATGTATTACGTTCCAACTGCAAAATGCAATTTCTCAGCTGTTCTCCTAGCAATGTTAGTATAACGCGCTATCATTTCCTTTGTAGTGTTTCGCATCAATGATCACAAGACTGCTCATTCGTCATCCTTCTTCTTTATTATAAAACTCGTTTAAGTACAACCTGCACTTCTCAGCTTTCTCTCAGCGAAGAACTCATGTTCTTATATCAGCCAGAGCAAGAATGCGTATCTGCTGCGCTGTACTCAATTCTTGGCAGATGGCCGAGAATTCAATCCGCGTTGCATGCCATATGAGTATCCCCCAGTGAACGAGGGGTACCGAGAAGCGATCTCAAATATACAATATACAATATATATACAATATATACAATATATACAAAAATATATACAAATTAAATTCGTTTAGGAGTACAGATTGAATCTACATTGATTTTACATGTATTGCACGAGTCTTTCGGGAAACCGTACTGTTCTACCACTCCTGGTTCTGATTGCAGATTTCGAATTGTCATTCGTTGTATTGGAAGTTATAAGAGGCTTCTGTTTTTCTGCATCTTCACATAGGAGGAATGCGGGCTTTACTCGATTTAAAGATACAGTTTTTTTTTCTCTTTAAGTTCAATTTGTATAGTTTTTTTATTTCTTTCGATTACTCTATGAGGTTCCGTGTCGAATGACTTAAGGGTGGTTTCGTACAATCTGTGCGAAGAAAAACATGGGTGCATTTTTCCAGAGATGGGTGGACGAAAATAGAATTTTTTCCATGTCTTGATGTTGCTACGGGATTGAGTGTTCTCATTTTTTCTCGTAAATTTGTCACCCACGTTGAATCGCACAGTTGTTTAGGTATAGAATCATAAAACATGTCTGAAGGTAAAGTTAATGTCTTTCCATATACCAATTCGGCACAAGAGGCTTGGATGTCATTTTTGAGAGCTGTACGTATTCCTAAAAGTGTGATAGGAAGTGTGTCTGTCCAATTGGCATTTTCATGTGCTTTTAATGCACATTTTAGATGTCTGTGGAAACGTTCAATTATCCCATTTGAAATTGGGTGGTATGCTGTAGAACGAATGCGATTTGTGCTCATCATTGTATTAAGTTGTTGGAAAAGAGAGGATTCCAGTTGTCTTCCTTGATCTGTTGTCAGGGTTGCTGGTACTCCGAAACGCGAAATCCAGGCAGAAAATAAGGCTTTACACACAGTTTCAACTTTCATGTCTGGAATTGGTACAACTTCAGGCCATCTCGTGAAGCGGTCGATTATTATTAAACAATAATTGTTACCATTAGATGGTGGAAGTGGGCCAATTATGTCGAGATGTATGTTTGCGAAACGTGCGTCTGGTAAAGCAAATGTGCCAATCAGAGTTTTGGTGTGTTTATGCACCTTTGATCGTTGGCAAGGAATGCAACATTTAACTTGATTATTAATATATCTGTTCATATCAGGCCAAGCATATCTGGCTGTAATCAACTTAGTAGTCGCAGAAATTTCGGGATGAGAAAGTCCGTGAAGTTGATTAAAAATGATTTTTCGATAGGACTCGGGAGCGAAAGGTCGAGGTTGTCCCGTTGACATATCACAGAACAACTCAGAATTTGCAATTGGAAAAAAACCTTTTTTCTATTCGGAGTGAAGAATTGTTGTTGAGTAGAATTTTTAACTCAGGATCAGTTGCTTGAGCTGAGGCAAAATCTTCGAAATTTAAAATCGAAGATGAAATGTTGTCAATTTCAATTCGTGAAAGTGCATCTGCTACTATGTTTTCAGTACCTTTTATGTGACAAATATTTGTCGAGAATTGAGAAATATAGTCTAGATGACGCAGTTGTCGAGGCGAGCATTTATCTGGTTTCTGTTTGAAGGCATAAATTAGGGGATTTTGGTCAGTGTAAATAACAAAATCCCGACCTTCTAGCATGTGTCTAAATCGTTTGACTGATGTGTATATTGTCAATAGTTCACGATCATATGTGAACCAATTTTTTTGACTTTTTGAAAGTTTGACTGATGGAAATGAAATAGGTTCCCATTTGTTCCCGTTGAGTTGCATGAGAGATCCTCCAACAGCTATATCACTAGCGTCAACCCACACACTTAATTTTGCGCTAGGAATAGGATGATGCAGAAGAGTTGTGGTAGCTAAAGCATTCTTGGCATTTAAAAATGATTTTTCAGTAGAATCAGTCCATTGAAGCAAATCTTGAGCTTTGATTTGTGTAGTATTTTTAGACTTCTTTTTATTTTTTATACCTTCTAAAAATTTGTTCAATGGACCTAGTATGTGAGCAGCTTTTGGCACACAACGTCGATAGAAATTAAATAATCCACGGAATCGTCTCAGTTGTGTGATAGTTGTTGGCTTCGGAAATTTGTTTTATACAATCTACACGCTCTGTGAGTGGCACAATACCAGATGCTGAAACTCTGAATCCCAAGAAATCAATTGATGAAAGTCCAAATTTACATTTTGATGGTTTTACACTCAGACCGTATTGTTTTAACCGTTCAAATAAAGTTTTCAGGTTGGTAATATGTTCTTCTGGCGATTTCGAAGCTATTAAAATGTCATCAACAAAAGCGTATACAAACGGAAGATTACGTGTTACTTCATCAATAAATCGTTGAAAGTAGCAGCAGCATTACAGAGTCCAAACTGCATACGAGTGCTTTCAAATAATCCGAAGGGCGTTGTGATTGCAGTTTCATGCACATCTTCTGGATTAATAGGTATTTTATGATAGGCTTTGATAAGATCTATGTGTGAATAAATTTTGCTTCCATGGAGGTTCGAAGTGAAATCTAGAATGTTGGGTACTCCATAATTATCTTTTGCCGTTTGAGCATTCAGTGCTTGATAGTCACCTACAGGTCTCCATTCAGTACTGTCCTTTTTAGGTACCATTTGTAATGGGGATGAATAATTGCTTTTGGAAGGACGCATGTGACCAAGTTCAATCATACTTCAAAATTCCTCTTTTGCAATGCACAAACGATCAGGTGCAAGACGTCGTGCTTTAGAAGTTACGGGATATTATTAAAATATAAATTCACTCATACTTTGCTCAAATCATATTATTGAACTGTAAAGTTCTCTCCCAAGTCCAGGAAGCTCAGTTGAAAAAATTTTAAGTGTAACTTCGGAGTAATTCTGATTTGAGTGTAACTTCCAAGTAGTGGTAGTAGAGTAGTTTGATAGTAGTTCCAGTTTGAGAGTATTTACCGTGATCTACTATCTACCTTAATTATACATCCTACATTACAATCAGTTGTCTATGCAACTTCAATGACGGGGACAAATGACAAATATATATTCCAAAAATAGCTGCAATTATTAACTGTACTGTGATGATACCAAAAGAAAACTGAAAAAGACATCCAAGATTATGTATATAGTTATGTATATAGTCCATACTATGAATTTACAAGATGAAAAATAAATTTTCGATCGAAAATTGGCGATCTGACATCAAATAACGTATTATTAAAATGGTATCTTCAGATGCGAACGTATAATTGGGAATGTGCTTCGTAGCATAAAATGACGCGAGATTCGGTCACTACACATGTGTGATGTCGAATGCTAGTGACATAGGATATTCCTTTAATTCAGGTATTATTTTGTTCAAAACATTTATATATCGTGGAATTTTTTGTTCTAACTTTCTTTCAGTTATAACACGATAATGATTAGATACGTTTAATTCGTTTTATACAACCATTGCCCAAGAACAAATATCCTAATTTTTCTTAATTAACTCTATTGGTGTGCAATCAACCATTGAGGGATTAATTTGTAGTTGTATGAGACAATTGTTTTATTACACTTTATCAATGAATTTATTTATAGTTTCCCGTTGCATCGTGGTAACAATGGTAACCGAGTTGCATTTCAAATACCGAAATCGTTTGTTGTCTATTCTTCTACTCAAATCATTGAAAATTTTATTTTTTTATTGATTAAACTGTCTGGAAACGTTGAAAATAGAGGAAGCATCCATTGATCGGGAAAGAAATTGTTTTACATATCGTATTTTATAGGTTGAGAGAATTATAAAATATGCACCATATTTTTGGTTGAATTTTAAACAGTTTATGATATTCAGAACTTTCATTAAATGTGTAGGCATTACATTTAATGAGATCTATCCATTTTTCCCACACAAAGCGTGAGTGGAAATGGTTGGTATTAATTAACGGTATAAGAAAACGCATTGCTATTATCATGTTAAAAATGTACCCAAAGTTAGATCAATATTGAAACAAGGTAAACGAAATACATTACATTTTAATCCAAGTTAATATTTACAAAGTACTTGAACAACCAATTCAAGTTAATCAAAAAACAACCTTTCAAACCGTTTCGAAATCTAAGACTCATCGTAGCAAGTGTCCATACATTCTTCAAGATTTCTAAAATTGTTGGCATTCCCTCGGCATCCGCCGTACCAGAAGGTTTGGCAAATTTTTTCACTGGCATCATAGTGGTACCGTAGCAACAGGCCATCACAAGGTCCTTTCTCAGCAGGTTTGTGGCAATCTGGTTTTTTGTCGCGTGCCATTCCTAAAGATATCACATAGTTATAGAGTTTTATACGGGGCGTTTCAGCGCAGTTGAGCTCACTTTTCTTGTTTCGGCTGCAATTGGTTTTAGACACATACTTCCAATTGGAAAGTTTATTAAAATAAAATGCGTAATTCTTTCATACATTTTCTTTTCCGGTGGGGCATATTTTCACAAAAATAGATGGTGAAAATTTTTTACGGTCCCTTTGCGAAAAAAGTTTAATTAGATAAATTAACTATAGTCTTAAGAAAAAACCCAGTGCATTATTTGCACTCTTCGGCCTGTTATTGCTTGTTTAAAAGATTAGGAATTTCTTCCCTTAAAATGCAGTATCAGCTAATAAAATCGCATATGCAAAGTCTGGTTTCAATTTGAGGTTCTCTCCAGCAGGGCAAATCAATAATTTAATGAAAATCGTTGAACAGAAGAAAAATTCGATCCTAATGTTCCTTAAATTGATAGTTTTTTTACGATATTTCTATTGTAAATATTTTCATGAATATTGTAGATAATTGCACAAGGTCTTGTTTTTTAAACTGATTTTTCTTTTGTGAAACTTTTTCTATTTTAACTCATTTTTCCTTAGGTAACCCTATATAAGAAGTTAGATCCCGTACTTTAGAAAATATCACCTACCAGAAAAAAAATCTATATGAAAGAATTTCGTATTTAAATTAAAAACGCTTTCAAATTGGAAGTATGTGTATAATACCAATTGCCGAAGTACGAAAAATCAGGTCAACTATGCTGAAACAATCTAGTTTAAGTTAAACTAAACATTACAGCAGAAAATAAACAACTTCAGAATCTATAAATAAAAATTCTAATAATACTACAACTTTGATTTATAAAAATAGAAAGTCAAGACGTTCTTTTGGATGTTTCATGAAAACTTCCTAAAAATGATTAAGCTAAAATAGTTTTGCCAAACTTATCAAATGTATAAAAGGAAAATTTTAGAAATTAATAGATATTTTAACTATTTTGTCATAAACTTGACAAACTTACCTAACAGGTATGAAATAGACTGCAATAAGAAAACAATGTAGGCGTTAATTATAATTCCATCAAAATTAATGCTTTGGAATCATTTCAAGAAGAAAAGTTTTTAGATTAATGCGATCAATTTACCATATCTGTGACGAAATGCCTGGGATATTTTATTTTCCTTGTACTTTTAAGCCATCTCACGAGATAAATTTTCTTCCTTATACTTTTTAGTCTTCTCATATGATAAATTTGGCGAACTATTTATTTTAAACATATCTTTAAGTTTCTAAAAACTTAAAGATATGTTTAAAATAAAACATAAAGATATGTTTGAAGTCGTTTTTGCACATATGGGCAAAAAAGCCTTTTGCAATACTCAGTTAACGAAGTAATGGTTACGATATGCTGACCGCTGAAATATAAGTGTATTAACATCGCATGATTAAAATTCGATAACCAACTAAGAGAATCCTGACGGGTTATAGAATTTTGCATGTAACGTAAATAAATGCTGAATAATTCCCTTTTAAAATTCTTCCACAATCAGCACCCATTCCTTGATCACATATTTATATCAGGTCTTTGATGGCAAAATCTTTCTCACTACATTCCTAAAGGATTTATTGGACCAAAGGCAATCTGCCCCCATGCATACTTCCCTAAGAGAACATGTCCGTTGAGATACAGCTTAACTTTAATTAGACTATTACTGAAACAAATTAATATTGAAGAGCAATAGTTATGTGATACCCCACACTTGGTTCTTTCGTAACAAATAGCCCAAATTTTGTAAAATAGAAATTTAATGTATTTTTTTTTTAATCTTTGCAAACTTCATAATGGAATAAACTTTATCGCGAAAAATATACATTTAGAAAACATTTCTTTTTTTAAACTTCGAAATGTTTAAAAACAGTACTATTCGACCAATGTTAGATGACACTGTTGAAACATTTTAGTAATGAATTTTCCAACAATTAAAATCGTAACTAGTTCCGACGTCCGTAATTAGTTGCTGCATTTTGTTCAAATATTTCACAAAAAACTGAATGCCCGATTCCAGCTTACGACGGAGGACGTTCATGGTTAATGATATACACAACGGTTTTTGAAATCAGACAGAGAGAACGTAAACGAGAAGAATCTATAGTCCCTTGCAACCAACCTGCTGTGTCCTGGTACCCTTCTTTGGTAAGTTCATATCTTAACGACAGACACGATGATTGCTTACATTGGACAAGCTCTCTTGAGAGTAATTTTATTCTGATATTTTACAACAATGAAACATATACACAATTAAAAGATATAAAAGGAGAGCATTATTTCAGCGAAACCTCTAGGGGCCGATTTTCGGGAATATTAATGTTGAAGATCCAGACCATTCGACTGGCCCAGAGGCGTACAGCAGCTATAAGAGTGGCCGGGAGAATAGTAATGTGTGATTTTAATCATTGGACTTAATGTTGAAGATGACCAGTGATCGCATAACGCTATATTCTCGAATAATCGGCAATACTCGAGTAAACTTGGCTGTAACCATCATGAAGGGACGTTTAACACATAAATGATAGAACGGTCAACATTAAAATAATAAATTATATATATACATTATATACATATATATATATATGTATATATATATATATATATATATATATATATATGCTCGGTTCGACTTATTCTGAGTTTATCCCATATTAATTTTGGTGTCGCGAAATTAAATTAACTGTAGTCAAAATTTTCTACGCTCTAATGCTAGATGGAAAAATAATGTTCAGGCACTTTCCCATTTTTGTAGCAAGGGACCCCGGACTGTCAGAGGAAAGCATCTTGCAGGTGTGCTCAAATGTTTATCCCACAAAGCCCATTTTTGAAAGAAATTTAAACGCAGAACCCGTGACCCCTTTTCGCTTTCAATATATGTGCTTTAAGTAGGGTCTACTTGTACGTTTAGACCTTTGGAACTAATTTTTATCAGAATGTTCTTTCATTCACGATACGTCCACGAAATCCTTTGCGAAGTTCCGCGGAGCATAATTTGGAAATCACTGCTCTAAAGCATCTCGCTGGTTACCTTCTTCGTCATCTCCCATTACTGCAAGTTTTTGGATTGTTCGTCAAGTTTTTCATATACAGCCTGTCCTACAATCAGAATACTCATCTCATTTGTTTGCAACCTGCTAAGACGCTGGGGTACACGCCTATGACAGATTGAATGATACTTTTGTCCCGGGATTACTTAAATTAGATGTACAAAGACACGGGACAACTACTTTGTTAAAAAAAAGATAGTATACTTTTTAGGCTTCCATGAAATTCAGCTGCACCAAGTAGATATTTGATCCAAAATGTCCGTCCCCATACTCTCTATCTGAACATATTTAATACTTGCTGCCCCAGCGAAATGAAGGATTCTTCACAAGTAAAATTTAGTAGTTTATTGACAAAATTGTTCCAAGACACATGCATAGCCGTGCACATTTAAATAGTATAGTTCAGTGGTTTTCAACATTTTTGTGTCCACTAAGCTCTTGACATACTACATTTTTTCTGTGGCTCCATTATGGATGCAAGGACCATTGCAAAACTATTGGTAGTCGGTTACACTCGGATATTTAATATTTTTTTGTAATAAAAAGCAATAATCACGTTCTCCCACGGCATAACTGATCATCATTCAAGTCTCCCTAGATCACCGCAGCGCATAGTTGATCGCAAGTGCATAGTTGAAGGATAATAGAGCATATAAAAGAATAATTTAATTGGGTTTTAGCTTAAAATAAGTTTTCGATTTATTTCAATACCAATTCAAATGATTTACATTATTTAGTTCTATACGAAGGAATGTAGATACATATTTTTCTTTTCACTGCAATTAAGCTGATTTAAACTTAAATTCAATTTAATTTTTTAGTTTGCAACCAAATAAATATCCAACAAAGTTTACTGCTAGGAAGTATATTTTTGATGTATTATGTCTTATAAAAATTATATTAAAACAATATTTCCAATATAATAAATGCAAAACACTAATTATTAAACGCAGAATAACTTTTTTAAATACTTAAAGCACAACTCCACAAAATATCAAATGTTAAGAATTCTTGGTTCAAAAGTACGTCATCCATATAAAATATTAATTTTAGTCATAAATAGCATTCGGAAACTTTTATTAATATTGTTTTCATCAAAGAATCTAAGATTAGGAAGAAAAAATACTTTTTTTATTCATCACGAATTAATAGTTATAAATTACTTCAATTCCAAACTTCAAAAGTAAATTTAAAACTTTCTCCAAAACTAATTTCGAAACTTTTTCATAGTGTAAAACCTTCTAGAAACTCCCAATTTTTCTATTGATTACCTTCACAATAGCTTTCACATTCTTCTCTTGTTTCAAATTGGTTCCTGTTGCCCAAGCAACCATTGAACACAAATTCATGGCATTGCCCGGTATATGGATTGAAAAAGAACATTTCCGTATAAGACGAACATCCTCCATAGTCGGGATCTAAAGTACAAACATCTTCTTTGCTAAAACCTGCAATTCAGAACAACGATAATTATTCTTTCAATCCTGTAAATATCCTGTAAGACAGTGATAAGCTATATAATTTTCGCATGGTGAAGTTTCACTCCATGCCATTATATTCAATCTCTCATATAACACCCCATTCGATATTGTTTAAGTGACTACGATGTTCTTATATGTCTGAATTTCATACCGTAGTACGGGCTTTAACTTTTGAACATTTTTTTAAATTTCTAATTGTGGTGTTGAAAACCCCCACTTACCTGTTGGCCGCTAAAAGGTAATCCACATTCATTGCAAGAAATAAAGGCATGAAACTCCAAGCATTCACATGAACGTATTTTTTCAAACCACATACATACAGACAGACGGACATCACTTCAAAAATAGTCAAAACGTTTTCAAGGGGTCCTAAAACATATATTAGCATCATATATCTCGTAGACCGCGCCTGCGAGACATCGTCTCAGCCAATCATCTACAAGTATCGGTGAAACGGATGCAAAAAAAATTGCTTACTTTTCGACGTGGGGATGCGAGAGTTCTCCCTCAGGTGCCACGAATTGCAAACGCCTTGGATCCTTAGATATTAGCATCAAAGTTTCGAATTCGAAAATTTTACCAAAAAAGTACTTTCTCCCTACTGTATTACATAGCATGAGAAAGTAATTATTAAGACATTTTTCAATTTCATAAAGTTAGAAAGCCCCAAAAATAAACGCACTCAGGTCGATCAGCTGTCCTTTCTCGAGATAAAATGTCTAGCAGACCTCTGGATCCCCTCGGGGAAATGCACAATATTTAATGTGTTTGCTCATAGATGGCGGTAGTAGTCAGAATAATAAAGGTCTGCAAATCCATGGAGACTGATAAGAAGGCTACAAAATTTGAGGAAGTCGTTGACTTAAAACTTTATAATTAATTAACGGATGGGTTGAGGGAATTATTTTTTCTGGGGCAATCTGTGATATATTTAGGAGCAGCTGTTAAAATATGAACGTTAGGAATGGCATGTCAATATTTGTATATCATAACATAAAAATCGGAGAGGTATAAAATGCACGAAAAGTATATATATTTTTAATTAATTACCATTTATTTATTCTTCGTATGGACTCCATTCAAAGCTTGTTTGGAAGAGAATGTTTTGATATTTCCAAAAAATTAAAAAATAACGGTGCACCTATTCAGGTCTTGAAGTACCTGTGTACAAAATTCCATGGTCGTCAAACATTTAGAGACGAATGTGGTCGCTATTGTAAAGGTAATCAATAGAGGATTTTGTATTTTTATAAGGTTTTGCACTTTGAAAAATTTCGAAATCAGTTTTGAAAAAAGGTTTAAATTTGCTTTTGAAGTTTGGAGTTGAATTAGTTTACAGTTATTAATTCGTAGTTGGAAAAATGTGTTTTTAACACTTTACAACAAAGTTGAAACGTGTTTATGACTTTGTTCATTCTGTATGTCTGTCTGTCTATCTGTCCGTTAGCACGATAACTGCCGCAAAAATGACTTAATCAAAATGAAATTTTAGTATGTTGTTCAGACAGTCAGTAGGACCTATGGGAATATAAATGAATAATATCACCCAATTAGTTTTGGATTGAACACGGGTTAAAAAAATGAAATACATTGAGCCCTATGGGACCCAATTTTTCAAACATTTTTTAAGCGGATTTAAAATTCAGAAATTGCTTCGAAAATTTTAGGTAATAGTCAAATTGTTCCATAAAATATATAAAAAAAAAATTCAGCGAAATATAGTCAGTAGTTTTTTAAATAAAAATTAAAATAATAATTACACATCTTATATGAAACGATCACGTGACCATGATATGAAACGATCACATGACCCACTTCAAAATGATATATGGCATCTATCTTGTTTCAAAATCGTGATTTTTTAAAGTCCTTTTTAATTCATATTGAGTGTTGTATCCGTCCTAAAACTACTTTATTTTTGCTTAAATTCTGTGCATCTACATACTAAAACAACACAATGACAATATATTTGAGTTTAAATTCTCTGATATGAATGAAATATTAATTGATTTGATAAACAGAAGGACGATTTTTTTCGATGAAGTTTTAAGCATAGAGTTTATGAATTGTAGCTCCATGGTCTTAATTTTTAAATAAAATAAATTATTGTAGTATTGTGATGAATGGGAGAAAGTTATGAATGGAATCCTGCTTTTATAGAGAGATCCAGGCGTGTTATTTTTTCTATGACGTCATTTGAATTTATTTCAGTTGTTTTCGATGAAGTTTTCAAATATAATAAATTATCGTAGTATTATGATAGTTTTAAAAATATTACCGTGGAATGTATTGCATTTTAGAGATATTTAAGCCAGGCAATTTATATTTCAATGCCGTCATTTGAATGAAGTTCATTTTTTTCAATGAAGGTTTAAGTTTTCAAATATAATAAATCAATGTAGTATTGTGATAAGTTTTAAAATATTACCGAGGAATGTATTGCATTTTCGACTTTTTTAAATAAAATTGCATTGAAGTTAGAAAGTGTTTCATAATCAAAGCTTTAAGCATGATTGATCTTTCTTGTTTCTTTCTAATCTTAGACTCTTTAATTGTTGGTTGGTGTCGTGTCCCTAACATATTTATTAAGGAAGAATGTGTGCACTGCTTCTGTTTAGTCAAAGGCCCGGGAACCCGAAGGTAGAAGTCTAAATTCTGTCCCAATAAGACATCACAACATCCATGCCCGCAGGCGGGACTCGAACCCGCAATCTGACAGATATCGATATCTGACGAACGAATGGAGCGGTTCAAATGAAATTTGGTACAAAAATTACAATCCGTAAATGCTGGAAACCCATTGTTTTTAAACGCAATCGAATGTGCTCCCCATTAAACTATCGAGTGAAATTTTGAAAAAATCAAGACCTTTCATAAAGTTACGTAATTAGTTATATTTTTTGTAATGTTTCATTAGATAACAATTAACATAAACTTTAGAACGCCAGCATGAGCCGTTCTCGGGATATTGCACATTTTTCAAATAAATGTATCAACAAATCACAAATAAAAACAATATTAACTATTGTGAAATATATTAATTTTTCATATGTAATATCATGCTATAAATTTGGCGGCACCATTCTCGTGGATTTAGCTCGTTCCATTCATGGGAAAAGATACTTTGAATAAAACTTTTGCAGTTGGACGCCAATAGTCCTCTGCCATTCATAAGAGTAACTTATTTCTCCGTCTATAACGCTTGGCGAGATCTTGGCTAACGAATTTAGCCGAATGTCGCCAACTTGGCGAGTTTTTTGAATATTGCCATTAACAAAAATGTCGCCAAGTTGATAAAAATGATGCTAAATGAATAAAAATAACGACTAATTGACGAAAATTCAATTTCTTGGAAAAACTATAAGAATCTACGAGTACTATAAGAATAACCCATTTTTCCGTTCGTAACGTTTGGAAAAATTTTGGTGATGAATTTTTCGGAATGTCTCCAACTTGGTGAGTTTTTCAATGCTGCCAAATTGCCGAAAATATTACCCAATCGATAAAAATTCTCCAAATTAATGAAACTGACAATGAATCAATGAAATGACGACTAATTGATGAAAGTTCGAATCTTTGAAAAGAACTTAGGAATAGACTATAAGAATAACCCATTTCTCTGTCCGCCCGCCCATACCGCTTGGCGAGAATATTAGCGGGACGTCGCCAACTTAACGACTCTTTTAAATATTGCCAAAGTGACAGAAATGTCGCCAAATTGATAAAAATAACGCCAAATGGGAAGAAATGAGTCGCAAATTCTGATTTTCGTCATATGACGAGAATATAAGAAATGCCCTAGTATATAAGAAATGCTCTTCCCTCCATTTGTCTGTAACACTTGGTGATGTATTTGGCGAACTTGGCGAATAATTTAACAAATTATAGCCAACTTGGCGATATTTCGTCCCTGATTAGCAAAAATATCGTCAAAATTGCAAAAATGACGCCTAATTGATGAATAAATTATTAAAATATTTTAATATATGGACTATATCGATTATTGAGGATGCTATCATATTGATAATTGTTTATTTAGAGTTGCGCTAAGTGTAAGTAAATTAGGTACATTGAAATAGTTTTACATGTTGTCATCCGGAAAATCGTCAAATATATATTTCAATATTAAAAACACAGTACCGTGGATCTTATACATTATTTTGTGACTATAAAAGGAGTAAATTTATTGCATTGTCTAAAGAAAATCATGTGTTGCCTACATCAGATTTTTTTTTATTTGGACGCCAATAGGCATTTACCTACTATAAAAATAACCTATTTCCCGTCCATAATGCTTGTCGAAATTTTAGTGACAAATTTGGAGAAATATCGCACAACTAGGTGACGTTTTTAGAATATTGCAAAATTGACGAAAATGTTGGCAAATTTGTAAAAATGGCGCTATATCAATGAAAATGATGAAAAATTCATAAAAATTCAATGTCTTGGAAAGAACGTAAGAATCGACCATAAGGATAACCCATTTTTCCGTCTGGTCATCCATCTATCCATCCGTCGTTTGTAACGTTAAACGAAAATTTTGGCAGGATGTCGCCAACTTGACTATGTTTTAAATGTTGCCAAAGTGAGAAAAATATAGTTAAATTGATAAAAATGACGCCAAATGGGCGGTAATAATTTTCAAATTTTGAATTCTGTTGTATGACGAGCATAGCTTCTAGTATATTAGATATACTCATCTCTCCCTTTATCTGTAACACTTGGCAATGCATTTGATGAACTTGGCAAATAATCTAGCAGGATATTTCCATCTTGGCGATATTTCACCCAGTATTGACGAAAATATTTTCAAAGTTAATGAAAATGACCCCTAATAGATGAATTAATTATTAAAATATTTCGATATATAGACTATATTGCTTATTGAGGATGGTATCAATATTGATAATTGTTAATTTAGAGTTGCGTAAAATTTAAGTTAATTGGGTGCTTGTTGTCATCCGGAAAAGTGCCAAATATGCAATTCAAAATTAAAAACACTGTACTTTGGATCTTTTCATCATTTTTTCACTGTGAAAGAAGTAAATTCGTTGTATTATATAAGGAAAGTCATGTACTGCCCACATCAGATTTTTTACTTTTGTACAACAATAGTTATTCATATCCGAAATGCCACTAGGCCTATATTTTATTTTTATACGTTATTTGTAGGAAGCGTAGTAAGCATGCTCAGTTTAAAGGTAGACGTTTTGCTCTGTACAGTTCGTTTTAATATTTAAACTGGAATTCTGCAAATCTGCGTGCAATTTCATGTATGTATGCAAGATTTCATCTTCCTAACTATTGCAGTTTTCGTGTAAAACGGATAACAAAATTTAAGCAAATGTTGTTACAAGGCGAAGCATTTGTAAAAAAAAAAGTACTATAATTGTGTCAAAATAAATCAGTCTCTCCAACTTTTATGGATCTACAAAATTACTAGATTACTTTAGTCAGTAAAAGTCAGAGATGTACTGATTTTCGTAATAAATCTTTTAATAAATTTTCGTAATAAATAAGTAAAAGTCCTCTAATGTTCGACTTTTTTTTCAGAAACTGAAACAACGCTATAAAAACATAAATACATATAAAAATGTTACGAGAGTAGATAGTAACCTAGTGATGTTTTTTTTTTCGCTTAAAAGTTAATACCATTATTTAGAAGATGCTAATGTGCACCACTCTCAATGTATTTTATATTTTTAATGTGAAAATTTTGATAAAAAATAAAATAAACTCATTATTGTAAAATATGTGTATGCTTTGCAATTTTATTTTGAAATTATCACTCATAATTATCCAGATATTTAGAAATTATATTGTTTTTATCACGGAGTGCCATATCTCTCGAACAAATAAAGCACACCAAATGAAATATCGTACAATTTTTCATCAATATCAGATGCCTATTGATGTTTGGGGAGCTCAAAACAGGGAAACATCTTCGACTTCTCATTTTTCAACACAAACAATCAACACACTGCGGCTGAGTGCCTGAATATAAGCGAGTTATGTTTGATCAGACACCTCGAAATACTTAGCGTTTTAAGGTCTAGTCGGGAGCCACAGAAACCCATTTAACGTATAACATTTCAAAGATCGATTCTTAAACCTTTACATAACACTGATGACTTATTTTTAACGCTTATCTCAAAATCACAATACTTTCCTTGACTATCTACCAACACTAGTACATCCGCGCTGATGCCAAGTTGTCAAAGTGTCAAGCTAAGCTTTCTCCATGCTTCAGGGCCTCTAACAGAAGGGAGGACAAAGTGTTATATTTTATAGGGGCCCGAAAAGCTTGGGGGTCAAGGCACCATACATTTTATGATGAAAGAAAATAGCGTATAGTAGGGAGTAGTAAGGGCTTCGGGCGTTTGTGGTATAAGCGCCCAAAAATTCTGTCGGCGACGCTGCCCTACTTTGTATAAAGATATATACTCTCTATATTAGAAAAATGTAGCTGACGCCACCGCTGTTTGACAAATTTCTCGTTCTTCGAGTTTTTCTGCTTCGTACCTCAGAAATGCGATGTGGGCACTACATGACTTTCCCTGAAGACTTATATCCACGTTCTCTTTATCTTAATTAAATTTAATTCATTTTTAATTCAATTTTCGTTCTCATTAGGTAACTGGACTTATTTTCAAATGTGGCGTAGAGAAAATACGAAAAACTAAAATATCTCGAGAATGGCTAGTCCTAGTGTAATAGGGTTGGCCTTATTATTTTCTTCGTTAAAAATTACGTATAAAACAAGCATTTAATGGATATATTTGAGCATACGTAGCTTTTTATTTCAGATTTTGACGATTTCTGCGGGCCATTTCGCAGAAAAGACAGGTTATTTTTTTCCGAATCGTACCAAAATCTAATCAGCACCAGGGTAACCCATAAGCGACTTATATACCGAATTTTGTGAAATTTGGTACATTAATTTTTCATCTACAGTGGATACAATCAATTTTTGCGGATCATTTCGGAAAAAAAGCGGATTCTTTTATCCCGAATCGTACCAAAAACTAATCAGTACCAGGGTCACACCCAAATGACTTACCTTCCAAATTTTATGAAATTCGGTCCATTAGTTTTTGAGTTAGAGTGGATACATACACCTACAGACAGACAGACACACAGATAGACACACACACAGACGTCACACTAAAATTTGTTTTTTCGAATTCTAGAGGTCTCGAAACATGTAGATTCGTCGAAAACTCGAGTAGCGATTTTCGGCATGATTCCAATACTTTCCCGATACATTACCATGTATTGCAGAGAAAGTAAAAACTAAAACATACAGAAACATAAAATTTGGTAAACGTCTGGGGAAAGGGTTGGGGAACAACGCTGAAATAAACCGTTTTTCGATATATATTTTAGTTTAAGAAATATTTAATGTCAAAGTCAAGGACAAAATATTTGAGCTGAGAGTTCGCACCTTGGATAGACTAACGATAGCAAGACCATGAACTTTTGCAGGCAGGTACCTACATAATTGAATTTTTTCAAGAGGAGGCCTTTTTTTTAAATTTCGATGTAGTTTACGAGATAATTTACTTTTTATGTACTTCTGAAGTGAAAACGTATAGGCACGTCCATAGATTTTCTCTATCTCGTATTGAAAAAACTACAGCATACAGAAATATATGAAATTTAGTACATTTATAGAGAAATAATAGGGTAACACGGTAAGATGATCCGTTTACCGATTTAAACTTTAGTTGGCTCGAAATAGCTCCAGAACTAGCTCAGCGAGTGGGAGGTGAAGCCTCCCGACTGACGAAGCGAGTTAAGAGGGTTGGCGACGATTAGCTAGCAGGGGGGCGGAGCCCTCTAATTTCATAAAGAGAAGCTATTTAGAAAATGCACAGTAATACCATGCAAAAATAAAACAAAGCTTAACCATACCTTTAACACCAACGAAAACACAGAGCAATCCCAAGAATTTTAGTCCTTGAGCCATTTTAACAAATTTCTAAAGAAAGACTTTTACCAGGCAAAAGTGAACTCTCACTACAGCCTGTCATCTGTGTTTTACCACGCTAAAGATAACAAGTGAGATAACAATTATTTTTTGTTTTGTTTGTTTGTTTTCTTAAATATGAAGATAACTACTATCTATTGAAATTTACAAAAATTCATAACCATAAATCTTTGTTCACTGACAGCCGTATTAATGTAACAAGTCCTCACCTTTACATTTACATTTGTAAATACTCATGTACGATGCAATTTCCCAGCATCGCCATGGTTGCCAACCTCGGATGCTTTGTGCATGTACTTACGCTTCCAATTATGAAAGTATTTAGAGTGTGAATTTCGACTGGAGTTTCTCATACATTAATATCCCATAATGTTTAATTCTATTTATATTGTTCTGCAATCGTTATCGGGATGGGAAAAAAAATCTGATTTGGTCAGCACATGACCTTCTCTACATAGTACAATGATTTCCTTCAAAGTGATGTACTTGTCTTGTAAGGATGTACAAGATCCAAAGCCCAGTGTTTTTAACGTTGAATTTTACACTAACATTTTTGGCTTTAACCGATGACAATATGCAAAACTATTTTTAAGTACATTATTAGCTATTATTTCGTGCAAATCTAACTTGACAATTGGAAATATTGTTAGCACCTACTAAGCAATATAATACATATATTAAAATGTGTTATTAATAAATTCATTAATTTGGCATCATTTTCGTAACTTACGCGTAATTTTTACCAATGTGGCGACATTTTTGCAAATTTGACACCATGTTTGTCACCAAGGTTGCCAAGTTGATTGCATTTCTCCAAACGAGACAATAAGCTCGCCAAATCTATTATCATGTGATACGAAAAAAAAATTTGCAATTGTTTAGATAATTTTTTTTTTGTAAAGCGTGCAATATCTTGAAAACGGTTGAAGCTAGCGTTCTAATGTTTATATCACTAGTTTCTATTTCACACAAATCTAGCTTGGCAATTGGAAATATGGCTAACATCTGCTAAGCAATATAACCCATATATTAAAAATTGTTCATTATGAATGCATCAATTTAGCATCATTTTCGTAAATTTGGCTTAATTTTTGCAAATTTAGAGACATTTTGTTAACTGGTACCGTTTTTAATAAAGTTGCGAAGTTGACTCCAAATGAGATAGGAACCAAGGTCTCCAAATCTATCATCATGTGTTACAAACAGACCTGTTGTAATTTTTAGATAAATTTGTTTAAAAAACAAGTAATATTCAAGCACGGTTTAAGCTAGCATTCTAAAATTTTTGTATAAAACGATTATTTATTTACATATGAATTCGTTTTATTCCTGATTTTTTATGATTTTTCAAAAATTCATTCCCAAATTGGTGAAAACTCTGATAAAAAATTACGTAAAAAACGATCATTTATTTAAATATACATGTTTTATGCCCTGATTTTTTTTTTCAAATATTCATTCGAAAATTGGGAGTTTTCCAAACATTCTATCAATAGGGTTCCAGTAATCACCGATTGTAATAATCGGAAAGCTCTATTCGTTTGTGAGACATAGCGTCCATAGACTCACGGACACACACATTAACATATATACACACACATTAACATATATACACACACATTAACATATACACACACACACACATACAGACATCACATCAAAAACTATCGATTCGAGTTCAGAAATGCTTGAAATGCCCTCTTACGCTGAAAACTCAACTTCGAATTTTGACCCCGCAACAATAATCTCCATACACTTTATATTATGTATATAAGGAAAGATAAAAGTGAATATTTTTTCAGATTTCGTACCCAAATTATTCGTTTCAAATATTTCATAAAAATTCCCTAAAATTTACTTTTTTTTTTCAAGTTCAACACCATAATGTTGATGGGTGCATGTTTCTTATCTAAGCAGACAAAAACAATTCTGATATCATTAACATCCATATCTCAATTTAAACTGACATTAATTAGAGTTTTAATCATCAGAAATACTAAAAATTCTGCGTCGTTATCATGTTACATTACGTTTCGACATATTTTACTGGGAACAATGCACTTTTAGATCAAGAGAAATAGGTCGCACTAAAATGGCAGGAATTTTTAAAGTGCGCCAGAGAATGTCTGCAAATTGTAAACGGTTTGTGAACTGTAATCATAACCACAATCTCCCATAGAATTAGCATTGCATCACTTTTATTCAATTACAATTTTTTATAGGTTTGAAATTCAAAATCACGATCTTGGTCTCAATGAGGTATTATGTGCAAAAATATATCCAAATGGGTCGAAAGGTTTCAACGCAATGCGTGTTCGGACATTTCCAATTTCAGTCGCTGCCATTAGGGGTACGCACCAATGATTCTTTTGTATCAATTCATCTGCAATGCCATTTCAACTTGTATTTTTTCCCAACTAGAAGAATAAACAAGCTTTCAACTTTAATTTACGTCCCTTGCATACATAGTATAATGTTGATAACCAGTCTACTCTTTGTCAATCGTGCCATTTACATAGGACATCACGTCCAATGATGTTAACAAATCAGTTACGACTATTCAAAAACCCTTGAATTCAAATAAATACAACTCTGATATTTAATTCGAATTTATTGAAATGATTATCAACATCTTCTCATTCTGGAACGAACACTTGACGTAACGACCATACACTATTTGTGTATCCCTCCTTTGGGTGGAGTTGAAAATTTTCGTTTTCGAGGTCTGTCGATGCAGCAGGATTCATGCTTCACGATACGATCAGGGCTAAACGTTCTACTGCAATGGCTACACGGGATCAGGGTATTCAGGTGGCTCCGAAAGGCGGCTTCTATATTAGGATCGAAGGCTGGCACATCATATTCGTTGCCTGCAGAGCCTGTTAGTATTGTAATATTGAAAAATATATAAAAATTAAGCACAAGCAGCTGCAAATAATGAACTAAAAATGATAATTTAATAAAAGAACCTTCATATGCTGACAAGCGGTGAGTATACCGACGGAACTATTAATTATTTGTATATTATTTTGCTCATCCTACTATTTTACACAAGTCAGGCGAATTTTTCTTAGAAACCGGAAGAGTCATTTGCAGAACCGGAAACGTAAATCTTTAATAAACGCCCCAAACCGTCTGAAATTCGTGGTATCTCCCTGTTTTTCCGACCCTATCACAGCACCCTGAGCCGTCCTGCTTGCAAATCTGTGAACGTTGCGAATTCTCTCAACGCACCGTGAGTTTGCTCCAATTTTCTCCTGTAAGCTGCACAGGAATTGTGATTTTATGTATTGGCCTCTTTCCACTAATAAATATCTTCCTTTTGCTTGAATGTTTTTATTTCTCTTTGAGTTTTGGAATTGTTCCTTTATTAATCCTTATCCCGAAGGCAATCTAAATGCCGGGATGTTGCAACCCGTTCATTAGGCCGTAATTGTACTTATAAACATTAGTGAAAAGAGAGAAACCTAAAATTTTGTTTGAAGAAACAAAGGCTTTCCATTTATAATACAATCAACTGTAAATTGGTTAATTTTAAAAAATAATTATATTTATTAACTTTAAAGCATATCTAAACTGATGGAATAAAACTAAGTTAACCAATAAAATGACAGTTGATTAGACTATTTATCGATTGGACAACCTTAATATCTTCAGAGTTATCAGTTTCGTTCCACGTTCATAAGTGCATCTTAAGTTTCTTCAAAGAATGTATCATAAAAGAGAATCTGGCATTTTCCCAAAGATTTCCAATTATGGTCCAGAATTTGGCGAATTTTTTGGCGCCAATCTGTTACTGCTCCGATGCTTTTAAAATGCATCTTTAGCTTATAGAAAAGTGTTTCATATAATACTTTTGCAAATTTAACAACATTCTAACGATTTAGAACACGCAACTTATTTTTTTTTAAAGCTGATACTTAGAAGAAATTTAATAAAAAACGACACTTACAAGAAATTTGATAAAAACAAAACTTTGGAGAAATTTATAAAGGTTGATACTTAAAGGAAATTTAGATACTTTTCGGCCAGTCGTTCTCTATCGAAGATCGCTATGTGGAAACAACCGTTTGTGCAACAGTTGATACGCAGTAATTCGAATATGGTTCTACGCCCGCTTCGTGGTCTTACCTCACCCGCTAAAAAAACATCACAGAATCCGACCCCGCTGGCTGTCGGAGGTTGCACGTAGCAGCAGCTTTTTGTGAAAGAGATGTTCCGTGGCTCATAGAGTGATGTAGTAATTCGAACATGGATCTACGCCCTCTAAAACATCACAGAATCCGGTCACGCAGACTGCCCGGAGGTTGCACGTAGCAACAGCTTTCTGTGCAAAAGATATTCCGTAGCTCATAGAATCATGTAGCAATTCGAACATGGATCTATGCCCAGTCCATGAGCTTACCTCGCTACGCTCGCCCGTTAAAAAACATCACAGATTCCTGTCTCGTTGACTGTCTGAGGTTGCACGTAGCAACAGCTTTTTCGTGCAACAGATGTTTCGTGGCTCATAGAGTGACGTAGCAATTTGAACATGGATCTACGATCGCTAAAAAAACAACAAAGAATCCGACCCCACTGACTACCGGAGGTTGAACGTAGCAACAGATTTTTGTGTAACAGATGTTCCGTGGCTCATAGAGTGGTGCAACAATTCGAACATGAATCTAGGCCCGCTCTGCTGGCTTACTTCGCTACGCTAAAAACTTTACAGAATCCGGCCCCGCTGACTGTCGGAGGTTGCACGTAGCAACAGAATTTTTTGCAACAGATGTTCCGTGGCTCATAGAGTGATGCAGCAATTCGAACATGGATCAACGCCGCTGAAAAGCATCACAAAATCCGGCCCCGCTGATGTCGGAGGTCGCACGTAGCAACAACCATTTGTGCAACAGGTATTCAGTGGCTTATAGAGTGATTTTCATGTAACTTCCTCTGCGCGGACGTAAGGGTGTGCTCTATGAGCCATAGAACATCTGTTGCACAAACAGCTTTTACTATGTGCGAGCTCAAACAGCCAGCGAGGCTGGACCGCTGGTAAGACCGCGAAGCGGTAGTAGGTCCATATTCGAATTGCTACGGACCAACTGTTGCCACATTGTAACTAAATCTGACTATCGCTCCGTTAACCAAAAAGTACCTAAATTTGATAAATAATGATACTTACAAGAAATTTGTTAAGAAACGATACTTAGAAGAAATACGGTAAAAAAACAGAACTTAGAACATTCGTACCAACTTGCAATCAACCACTGATTCATACACCATTCAATCACATTAATTTTACCACTATCAATCAAACCATGAAAAGAAACAATACTGAATCTTTCACTCTTCCCAGCCATTTAGCACACACAACACAAATCAAAGAAACTTGAGAAACGATGAAAAAAGATCTCCAAACTTTGCTCTAATGTATCAAATTCCAAAATCAGCACGTGGTTGTATCCAAAAATCCAAAATTAACGTGGATGGTTAATCAAAAAACGTGCGAAAAAACCGAGAATCACAGCAAAGGCAAGAAATGCGCTGCTGTTCTGTGCAAATTTCACAAAAGAGGGGGCAGAGTTACTAAAGAGACGCCAAGGTGCAATATAGCACTCCGCTTATCGCCGATTTGGCGCAACAAAAAGAAAACGACCGTACCAGTCTCTGGGATTGAACCGAGGATCTCATAAAAGAAATTACAGTTTTAAATGCCAGAGGAAATAATTACAGTCAGTTCACCAATGTAGTTCAACAACTGGAAGCAAAAAAATTGCTCATCGCCCGAATTGAATCTATGTATATTTGTATCTTCTAGATACTGCTATCAACTTTAATAAAAATTATACTATAAACTTACCTGCTGGTAAAGGTTCTGGTTTAACAGGTTCCGATTTTGCTCGCAGGTGAGGCGGTAATTCATTATTTTGAATTCTCCATTTCACCAAACATTTAGGCTCGTGTATACCTATGGATTTGCTACCGTATAACTGTCCACAAATATAACAAGGTTTTAAGCTTCTGGGAGTTCCTCCAACACTCTTAGCCCGACTAGTACCTTGCTTCTTGGGTTCATGGACAATACGAGTTGGTTCAGAAATAACTTTAGATTTTAAATGATGATCTTTATCATGGTGAGCCTTCAGTTTATTTGGCTGAAACCTCTTCCCGCAGTATGCACATGTTATAGGAAAGTATCGATATTTTTTCGTTGGCGGAAACAGGTTCTCGTTTTTTTCCCTGTCATACGTATATGTACTAGAAGAAGACGCCACAGTAGCATTATGTTCATCAAGTTTTCTTTGCTGAGAGCTTTCTGCACCACGATTTACATCAACATTTTCTAATAGTGGTGGATAAGGAGACATATCTGGAGCTGAACTGTCCTCACTTTTAGATGAATTGCCATCTTCTTCTTTTGCAGAACTTGTATTTTTATTCTGATGTCCTTGTGGGGTGCTTGAGGTCGAAGATACAGAACAATCCCGTCTATCGTTTTTCTTACATTTACTTTCACTGTCATCTGATTCTCCAATATCCAGCTGCTCTTTGGGACTTTGCGAACATGTAAGTTCATGACCAGCAATTTCGTTTCTGCTAAATTGTAACCCACATATTTTACACTTGCAGGATTGGGAAGACATTTCGAAAGAAACTGTAACTTATAATACACGGTACTTAATTTAACAGTGTTACTTAATTTTTATCCTTCAATTAAAGCTGACATAAAAACTGTCTGAACATTTTGAAAAGCTGATAAACCAGCATGGATAAATTATGCCAAATTACTACATAGCTGTCTGAAAATTTTGCCAAACTATTTTTAGATTTATTGTTTGTAAAGTATTGAGTATTTTGTAAACAATTTTCAAAACATGCACGCTCACATTTAGTAAGCACGGACACTATTATGTTGCCAAAACTGCTGTTAAATAATACTGAGTATGCATTTTCGCAAACTAGTAAAAATATGATAATTATTATACAATTAACGCTGTCTATTAATATTATTGGCTAACTGACTCGCATTATTGAACTCAAAAAGTGAACAGTTGGATTTCATTATAAAAGCATCACGTAACTCAGTCTAAAACTTCATGCCTAATGTGAAAACTTCGACAAAAAGTAATAACTTTATAGATAGCAGATTTAATATTCTTACTAATGCATATTTTTCGCTAGTACAGTTCAGCAACTGTATAAAATGCAATGTACTTTCCATGTACTTTGCACCTGATAATATATACTCCCATTTCAAACACTAATCCTGTCTTGCAATATGTTTTGCTATAACAGCTATTTTAAAGTGTACCTGTAATAAATTCGAGCTCATAAATATATCATGTTTCAATTCGATTATGATTAAACAGTTGTTAAAACGAAATCGATGCGCATTAAACTAAATGCTTCTGGTTTGTAATAAACAATCATCTCCAATCATCAAAGCATAATTATTTTATATAATTAGTTTGAGTTTTAAAATCTTTTTTTTTAATATAAACTAACATTGAAAACGAATCTTCCATAAAGATAACGTTATGCAGGCTTTTTTTTCCGTAAATGTATTTAAAGAAAAACATATCATGTTTTTAGCAACGAAATTGTATCGAATGTGTTTATACAGCAGACGAATTTTATTAATTTTTCTCCCATTTACGTAAAACAGAAATGGATATAAAATTAAATTTTATAAATGTACTCATATTGTATTTTTGACTTGATTATATCAATTACGAGATGTATCGGGTTTGAAGATAACAGAATTATTGATATTCATCTGCTTTATTTTGGAAAAGATTTTTCAAACTCATATATTGTTGTCATATTTTTCGTGAATTTGTTTACAAACGATCCAAGACGTTTTATTCTTCAGATCTACATGTGAAGGTAATTTTGTATAGCATGAAGAGAGATTTTCTTACACTTCTTTTGGGTAAATTAAATTAAATATTTTAATAGAATATTTTGAATAGCAATGTTATTCAGAATACAGCAAAAACTAACATAATTGTAAATTTTAAGTTTAGTTAGAATACATTTTAAGTTAGAATACAACAGAATAGTAAATTTTAAGTTTCATTCATATTATATATTCCGTACGAAAAACGGATATACTACTAGTAGTTACCATAAATTCTAATGTTTAACATTAATTACTTTTTATTGGCACATATAGAAAGATGTGGTTCCCGTTAACAGAAATCTTCCCACTAATTTTTTATACTTTAAAGCGTGATAAAATTACCCCTTTTATATATTGATCACCTGAATAAAGTGACCACTTTTGTATACTAATCAACTGAATAAAGTGACTGATTAGTATATTTATCAAGGTTTTCAGATAAGTAAAATGAATTCTGTTTTACCATATATTGTGAATACTTTCAAATCATGACTAATTTCCTTGTCTAACGGATGGCCACATAACTAGGTTTAACTGCATTAAAACATGTAAACAAAAGAAAATATTTTGTACATACGCAGTTTCTCTATCTCCTCCGGGTACATGCCAAGTATATGGACTTGAATCCCAGTATCTTCAGTTTGTGAGTCAGTCTGCGTTTCGACCGAAGTTGAAGGGGGTGCAAGATCTAAAATCTGTATAAGAAGTGAATAGTTGCCTTGACATCCCAAGTGTTCATGGCTTTCATTGGTATAGTTGGGAAGCAAAGCTACGTGAAACTGTTTGCAAGGAGATCCACTTTCCACTTCATCCTGAATCATTAAGTGCTGATGATCAGACTCATCTAAATTATCGTTCTCTGTGATGCATTCCAAGACTTGTTCCAACAAAGCTTTATGTTCCCTACTTTTACGGTCTTTTCCATTGTCAGTGTTCCTTTTTGAGCCACTTTTGTCGCTGTTTATGTTGTCTAAGCAGTTGATGACATTCATTTCCTTTTCTAAATTCTCTGAGCTGTGAAAATTATTAGGCAGCATGCACAGTTTGCACATTTCATCTCTTGCTTTCTCACTATACTGAGCTGTACTTCTGTAGCTGCAATAACTCACCAAGCGTTTGTTTACAGAAGGATAGAATGTTATGAATGTTCCATCACCTTTCACCATGGCATGCCCACACCGCATACATTTCGAGCATATATGCCTTTCTTTTGGCTGTTGTTTTGCATGGTCAGATGACCTGTTAATCTTCAACGTTACTGAATTTTTTATAAAATCTTCTTTTAAACAATCTTCAAGGTGTTCAGTCATACTTGCTTCGTCCACCAATGCTCCACAAATGCATGTCACATATATTTCTTCCTCTGTCATGTTTGTTTACGAGATTCAATTATTTACAAGTGTCCGAACCAAAAATATAGACATTGGTTAAATTTTTTGATTAAATTTTGATGATTGAAATGTATTGTTTAAATTTCGAATATGTCAAAAAATTGAATACAGTTAAAATCAAAATTGATGGTATTTGAAATGTGTGTAAATTTAGTTTTTTCAGTTTAAGTCAAAGTTGCATTTTTAAAACCACAACTTCACGTTTGATATTTACATATTGTTAAACCAAAGAGGATCTTTCTCTATGTATGCTTCTTGCAAAGCTAATTTGAGTACTCTACAGAAGCTATGGGTGGCTTTTTATTTTGTTTTGCATTCGGACGCTCATTAAGCGAATCAGGGAGATAGACAGAATGAGATAAAACTCCTGTGGATGTAAAGTTTGAAAATGATATAATGCTTTGAGAATTATGTCCAGATGTCGCTAGTGTTAACAAAGTCACCTCTGTTATTTGAGGCAACAGGAAAGCGTACCGTTTAGTGTATGTATCATGGACTTTACCTCCATGGTATGTATTTTTGAATATTTTCACATTAAGGTTAAATCCCAGTGACAGGTACGGTCGTTTTTTTTTATCGCGCCAAATCGGCGATAAGCTGAGTGCTATGTTGCAACCTTAGTAACTCTTTAACTCTTCATAATCAAGGTAACCTTGCGAGTTGGTTGGATACTACAGCAACTCTCTCAACATCGGGCGCCAGAAAAGTCGCCAAATTCAAAACCGAACAGTTCTTTGGGATAATGCCCAAATTAATATTGTCTTATTATGAGTAGTGCTTTGTTTTTGTTTGTCAAACAGGCTACTAAATATATGAAGACAAAACATTTGTATGAAAAATTGATATAAAAATGATATATTTATAGAGGTTTTTATATATATACAAAAACATAAATTCACACAATTCGCCATGAATAGTATCCCCTGTTAAAAATTGTATCTTTTATCTTACTTAATAAAAGAAGCTGTCTCTGTGTGTGTAATCTGTAACGCAAAATCTAAGCGTCATACGAAATTTGATACATGAAATTTGGTACACAGGTACTTATCGACGTACACAGGTGTACTGTCATTTCGCTCGCCTTCGTATTCATTTCTTTATTTTGTATACCGATTTTCTTTTAATGTTTATAAAATTTGGAAATTTCTTAAGTGTGAAGTACGTAGAATTAGCGACTGTGACAGATGACACATTAGTAAATTTGTAGAGTCGTAATAGTAGTTCACTTTGGACTGTAACAGTTTTTGCGATGCAATGTAAATTTAGAATAAGAAACGATTGAAACAGTTTAGCTACTAGTCCATTAAATTTTACATCTGGACATACAACCCAAATATGGGTAGTCATTTTTATCAGTGTATTAATGGAATTCGTCTATACTACACATAATATACATGCGTTTGGTCGCCGGGGGAAATGTGTTCTAAAATGTTGGATCAAAAGAGAAACATATTTAAACCACTGCACTAGATAGACACTTTTTGATAACAATATTACGATACATTTAAGTAAACACACCCACCAATTAATTAAGAGGGCAAAAATCTTGTTTAAAGTTAAGAGTTATCAAAGATTTAAAAATCTCTATTCCTACAAAAAAAAAAAGCAAGCATCATTTTGTAACAAAAGCTTATAATGTTTTGAAAAATTCACTTAGACTAAGCAGAAATTTTTATTTGGTATGTTTTTAATATTTATTTCACTAGATAGCAGCACCAGCACTATAATACTAAAATTTCTAACAATACGGGAGCGGAATTTCGAATTTTTCATCTTTATTTAATATATTTCTTTCCGTAGATCGTAGCACCTGCACTATAATACTAAAGTCCTTTTGAAGATCTATAAATAAACGTTACAAAGAGACTATATAATACCGAAAATTTCTAACATAAGAATATAACATAATTTCATATTTATTTCATATTACATTTAGTAGATGTACATTTAGTTCACATTACATTTAGTAGATGGCAGCACTACCATTATGGGATTAAGATTAACGAGTTTGAGTTCCCTTGTAAAAAAGACGATTTTGTCTATTCGTGATTATGTCATACAAATACCCTTTATACAAATCTATAAAAAGAACTCTATACGTGGCGAAAAAATTCTGAAATGTTTCAAAGATTATTTTACCTCACCGCTTCCAAAATTTTAAGACTATTAACTAGAGATAGGCGAAGAGAATACTACAATATTTGAGGTATTCAAGATCTTGAATATAACTTCTCTAGAAGCAATTTGAATATCGCATCATCAACAACAAATTCTGAAATAAAAAGTTATGATACTTCAGAAAAAAGAATTCGAAAGTACACCCCAAAAAAAGTTTGTTTGTATACAAACTTTTCAACTACTGGAAAAAGATCCTCACTTGAAGGAATTATTATGTTTGAACACGGCGTCACATTTTGCACACCTAATTGACTGGTTTTATGACACATTTAACCCTTTTATTTTATTAATTAATTTTCTAATAATTAATAGTATTAAATAAAAATAGATATTATTTATTAACAGCTAAAATTAACCATTTAAGATATTCGAATATTTAAGCATTCAAATATTCAAGATTTACAATTCGAATACCAGAAAAATCTCGCCAAGCGTTATGAACGGAAAAATAAGTTATTCGTATAGCAGATAAATATTGGCGTTCAAATACAAAAGTATTACTCAAAGTATCTTTTCTCATGAATGAAACGAGCTAGATCCATGAGAATGATGTCACAAAATTTATCGCATGATATTACATATGAAAAGTGAACATGTTTCTCAACAGTTATTATTATTTTTTTAATTTATGGGATTTTTGATAAATTTGTTTGAAAAATGTCCAATATCTCGAGAACGGTTTATGCTAGCGTTCTAAAGTTTATGCTAATCATTTCCTGAGGAAAAATTACATACGAAATGTCTATTCGCGTAACTTTATTAATGGTTTTGATTCTTGGATGATTTTTTCAAAATTTCACTCGAAAATTTAGGAGGGGTTCTGAACATTCGATTGTGTTTAAAAACATTAGGCTCCCAATATTCATGTATTGTAATTTTTGTACCAAATTTCATTGGAATCGCTCCATTCGTTCGTGAGATATCGTCTCCACAGACTCACTGACACACACGCATGCTTTCACACACACACAAACATCACCTTAAAAATGTTCGATTCGTGATTAGGGATGCTTAAAACGTGCTTTCCCGTGCAAAACTCGAATTCGAATATTCCACCCCGTCACAATAATTTCCTTATACATTATACTATGTATATAAGGAACGTAAAAGGTTGTACCAATTGCTTTCAAATTTTGAATGTAGATATGTTATATAAAAATCTACAACAAGATATATATTTTTAGTAATTTAGTTGATTAGAACTCGATTTATTTGAATTTCATGACTTTCGTTGCTTTATTTTCTTTGAACAATGCCAAATTTCGGAACAATTATTGTAGTTTATGGTGGAAATTGATAATTTGAATTTTCCTTTGAATGTTAATGGTAGAAAAATAGTTGAAAGCCAAATGCATCCGATTCATCGGCATTACTAAGCTGTTGTCAACATGCAAAAAAAAAAAACATTTAATTAATTATCTCGAAATATTTTAAAGGAATGGCTTGAGTACGAAATTTGAAAAAGACGCAGGCTGATAAAGATGTTGCCAATATGAAAAAAAAAATCTGATGTGGGCAGCGCTTGACTTTCCTTATATAACGCAAAGAATTTACTACTTTTACAGTAAAAAAATAAGTTGTTCTTATAGTAGATACTTATATTCTTTCCAAAATATTGAATTTTCATCAATTAGTTGTCATTTACATTGATTTAGCGTCATTTTTATCCATTTGGCCAGATTTTCGTTAATTTGGCAACATTTTAAAAAGTCGCCAAGTTGGCGACATTCCGCCAAATGCAAAGTCAAAATGGCTGGTGTATGTCAGTTAACAAGGGACGGTCCCAAACGGATGCATTACCCCTGCGTAGCAAGCAACACGAAAATGCTCGTGAAGCGAACGTCAGCGACTAGGAAGGGAAGCTCCCGATTCGCAAATTCAGTTACGGGAGGTGAAGGAGCGGCAGCCAATGGAGGGCAAAGCCTCGGGGTTCTGTGAGCGTCAGTGGATGTCAGCGATTAGAAGGTAAAGCCTGTCGGCACGTGAATCGAGTTGCCGGGTTAATGAGCGACAGCTAACAGAGGGCGGTGCCCAGGGATTCTGCGAGCGTCAACAAGCAAGGGACACGTATAGGCCGTCATATGCGTGGTCCAGAGTGGAAGAGCTAGCGCGGCGAGTTCTAGAATCGGTGAATGTTAGTCAATAAGGACGGTACCCATAGGCGTATTACGCCTGCTTAGCAGGTGTCACAGAAGCGAGTTACGGGGGTAGGCCAGTGTAGCGAGCAGGAGGCGGAGCCCCCTAGTTGTATAAAAAATATATACTTCTATCCGATTATAACCAAAATAGGAGACAATACATGGCAATGTATTTTAAATTATCATGACAAATTACAAATCATTTGATGCCATAGGTTCAGCGCTAGCCTTGATAGAAAATTTCTCTAGTTAAAAAGGATTTGGACAGCGGCTGCACCGAGCTTTTTTTAATTTTATTTATTTATTTATTTCACGTGGCAACTACAGATGAAATCCAGTTACAGTAACCACACAAACATAAAAAGAACAGAGCATAAAATACAAGAATACTAAGTAGTATGCATGTCAAGCACATTAAAACAGGTTTTTTAAATTGAGCAGGAGTCAAATTAAAAATATCAATATCATGTCAATAGGTATTATGAGGATCAACAAATTTATAGATAAAATAGCTCTTAATGTAATTGTGTTTAACAGTAGTATTATGAAATAATATTTTAATGTAATTGTGTTTAACAGTAGTATTATGAAATAATATTTTTTTCTAGTATTATTAACAGGTATAGGGAATTTCAGGCAAGATAGTAATATGGGGCAATCAATAGCATTATTTGAAACTTTATAGTAAAACAAGAAACAGGATCATTTTCTTCTTTTTTTTAAGAGACATTAAATTAAATTTTTGTCTGAGTTCACTAGTGTTGTTGAGACCCAGATTGTCCGACCTACCAAAAATGGTTTTGTTGTTGAGACCCAGACCGTCCGACCTACCAGAAAGGTGTAAGGTAAATGTACCAGAAAGGTGTAAGGTAAATGTTTGGACGGCAGGGAAAAGTCACCCAATTTAGACCGGAACCCAGTGGGGAGGCATCCACAAAGACCGTACCCTCCTTCCCCTACCACCAACCTCTCGGAAGGACTTACTGACCCACATGTTTAACGTGATCGTACTCCGCGTGAACACGGCGGCAGTTTTGGCAGCGGGGGGAATCGAACCCAGGCCTACCGAGTGCAATTCCCGCGCGCTAACCACTGGGCTACCGCGCCCTGAGTTCATTAGTGTGCATATAAGAATAATAGCCAAACATTCTGTAATTCATAGTACGTAAAAGTTTATTTTTCACGGCTTCTATTCGTTGAGAAAGCAGATTGTAAACAGGGTCCCAGATCATTGCACAATACTCCAAAATTGGTTTAACAAGGGTATTATAAAGACAAATCATAGTATCAGTCCTAGCAAAAACACAAGATCCTCTCAAGGTCAAGCCAAGTGTTTGGTAGGCTGTTTTAATAGTATTATCGATATGTCGCTGTAAGTTAAATGTATCATCGAAAGAGACACCCAAACGAATAAAACGAGTACACCGAGATATAAGTAAATTATTTAAAATGTAGTTGTAATCGTGAATATTATGGATTCTAACAATGCTCATTATATAGCACTTACAAACATTTAAATGCAGTTTATTTAAAACAGACCAGCTATACAGATCATGTAGATTATTCTGTATCAAACCACAATCAGTTAATGGGTTGATTTTCACATAAAGTTTCAGATCATCGGCAAACATAAGACATTTGGCAGTTTTAAAAATCCGGATATTTCATTAATACAAATTACGAAAAGGAGTGGGCCCAAATCTGAACCCTGAAGAACACCAGAAGAATTACCGTATAGTCTAGAGTTGATGTCAAAGTACTTTACAGAAAAAACATATCTGTAATATACGAGTACAACCAAGTAAATCAACACTAAAACCGCTAGTAATTAGTTTACGGGTTAATAACCCCCAAATCGATGTGATCAAATGCTTTTCTAATGTCAGTATAAATAACACCCAGCTGCTTCTTGGTATCAATAGCATCAATAATATCACAGGTAAAACAAACTAAATTAGTTAAAGTTGATCGTATTGGCATAAATCCATGTTGATAAGGAGATATCCATTGCATAATTTGGGAAAAGATCATTTCATGCATAACACATTCAAAACCATGGGAAAAGGAGACAGAATGGTAATAAGCCTGTAATTAGAAATGTTATGCTTGTTGTTCCTTTTATGTACAGAATAACTTTTCTAATATAGAGAGATATATTATTCGAAATATATACATATATATGTATACAATGTTTCTTTATAAATAAGCGCAGAGAGATTTTCACATAAACTTTTTCCCCGATTGCATTATTCACGAGAGAGAACATTCCAGCCTTCAGGAGAGAATCTCAAATTATCTCACCTCGTCAGAGAATGTTCTATTGGAAATTGAGCTGAAAGGAAATGTGCGTATATTGAACCTTACCGGTCCAGCCCGTCCTAGGACCACCATAGGAAGGTCCATGTTTTTGAGGAATAACTGAAGAACCGGAGCAGCTAGTACTCTCAAATTTGGCACTCGTTATCTTTCGTGGTATATTTTAATTCTTCGAATTTTGACCCTTACCGATCCAGCCCGTCCTAGGACCACCATAGGAAGGTGCTTGTTTTTGAGGAATAACTGAAGAACCGGAGGAGCTAGTACTCTCAAATTTGGCACTCGTTATCTTTCGTGGTATATTTTAATTCTTCGGATTTTGAACCTTACCGATCCAGCCCGTCCTAGGACCGCCGTAGAAAGGTGCACACTTTCGAAGAATAACTAAAGAACCGAAGTAGCTAGTACTCTCAAATTTAGCACTCGTTATCTTTCGTGATATATCTTTATTTCTTTGGATTTTGAACCTTACCGGTCCAACCCGTCCCACGACTGCCTTAGGAGGTGCGGGCTTTTAAATAACTGAAGAACCGGAGAAGCTAGTACTCTCAAATTTGGTACTCGCTGTTTTTCGTAGTATATTTTAATTCCTTGGATTTTGAACCTTGCTAGACCAGCTCACACTATGATCGCCATGGGAAAATGTGCGTTTTTGGAAAATAACTGGAGAACTGGAGCAGCTAAAAATTTCACATTTGGTACCCATACTCGTTCAGAGTATATTTTAATTCTTTGAATTTAGAACATTAATGGCCTAACCCATCCGGGCCCCGACATAAGAAAGCGCATATTAGGGAGTTTAAATGAGCAAAAATAAAGTTTTAAAGATGCATTTTAACAGATAAATATCTATCTTACAATGTACTAAAAAACAAAAAGCAAAATAGAAATATTTTCTTTAATAGTTTTGGTCCCTGGTTTTATGTCTTCTCAAATTCTTTTATTACACTTCGCCACTGGTGGAAGGTCGTTTTGTTTTCGGATTTAATTGCAGGGATAGTCAAAAACATATTATTCATATATAAAGAGCAGTATTATAGTTTTATGTCGCGTATGACATCAGATATAGAAAACAGAGCTGATTATTGAACTCGTGTAGATAAAAGTAAGGAGTTAAAACTTCATATAAAGATACCGCCAATATCGTTTAAAATAATAATTTAGATGCCGCTAAGATAAGTGGTCCTGCAGTGTATACATTTCTATGTATAAATTTCTAAAATATTTATTTAAACTGTCAATTTTGTAAAAATAAATTATTAGCGTAATGCAAAGTAGAACTGAAACAATAAAGAATATTCCTAAGTTTTCAAAATCCGGCATTTTCCCAAAGACCGGTACGGTCCAAAATTTGGCGAGTGTTATGGCGCCAATTGTCTTACTGCGCCCGATGTTTTTAAAATGCATCTGTAGCTTATAGAAAGGCATTTCATGTAATTTTTTTGCAAATCTATATATACTAATTGCCAAGTGTCCGTCTGTCCGTCTGTCTGTCTGTCTGTCTGTTGTCTGTCACGCTTTTTTCAGGCACTTCCCGAATAGATAGAGACTTGCAATTTGGTACACGGCTCGGTCGTTCGATAAAACCCCCTGGAAAAATCGAATTTTCCGAAAACGTTCTATAGAGGGGGTGCCCCACACCAAAACGTTCGAACAGTGAAAAGATGGGAAAGCATACTTTGCGATGAGATAGAGTCTTCAAATTTGGTGTATAGGTAAATCATTCGAAAGGAAGAAAGTGGGCAATTTCAGAATTCCAATATTTTCTACTTAAAGGGGGTGCCGCACACCAAAACGTTCGAAAAGTGAAATGATAAGAAAGCATGCTTTGCGAAGAGATAGAAACTTCAAATTCGGTGTATGGGTATATCGTTCGAAAAGAAGAAAATGTACAATTTCAGATTTCCAATATTTTCTACTTAAAGGGGTGCCGCATACTAAAACGTTCGATTTACCGAATAAATGGGAAAAAGTGCCATTAAAATTTGATAGAGGCTTAAAATTTAGTATATGGGCTAATAATTTGACGAAAACACCCAAGACGAATACAGTTTTTCAAAAATGTTCATTTAAGGGGGTGCTCCAGAGTAAAACGTTCGAAAAGTCAATAGATAAAAAAACCATGCTTTGGAATGAGATAGAGATATCAAAGTTGGTGTAAAGGTAGATAGTTTGAAAGGAAGAAAGTGCACAATTTCAGATTACCAATATTTTCTACTTTAGGGGGTGCCGCACACCAAAATGTTCGATTTTCGGAATAAAGGAGAAACGCTCCTTTAAAAACGTGATAGAGGCTTTATATTTGGTATATGGGCGAATCGTCTCATAGAAATCACAAAAAGAATAGAGTTTTTAAAAAATGTATAGTTAAGGGGGTGGGTACTCCACACAAAAGCATGCGAAAGATGAAATGCTAGAAAAGCATGCTTCACGATGAGATAGACTTCAAATTTGGTGTACGGGTAAAAAGGTGGAAAGGAAGAAAGTGTGCAATTTCAGTCTTCCAACATTTGCTATTGTAGGGGGGTGCCGATCACTAAAATGTTAGATTTGCCGAACAAATGAAAAACGCCTCCTTTGCAGTGTGATAGAAGCTTGAAATTTAGTATATGGGCTAACCATTTGACAAAAAAACCAAACATGAATACAGTTTGACAAAAATGTTCATTAACGCGGTGTTATACAGAAAAACGTTCGAAAGGTGAAGTGATAGAAAAAACATGCTTCTCGATAGAATAGAGACTTCAAATTTGGTGTACGGGTAGATAGTTTGAAAGGAAGAAAGCCTGAAATTTCAGATTTCCAATATTTGCTACATTAAGGGGTGCCGCACACTAATATGTTCGATTTTTCGAATAAATGAGGCAAGCTTCTTTTTAAATGTTACACAGGCTTGATATTCGGTATATGGACCAATCATCTGATAAAAAACCCAAGACCAAGAAAGTTTTTCAAAAATGTTCATTTATGGGTGTGCTTCACAGAAAAACATTCCAAATGAGAAATACTAATATAGGGGTGCCTCGGGATGAGATAGACTTTAATGTGGTGTACGGGTAAATAATTCGAAAGGAAGAAATGCGGAAATTTAGTTTCCCAATATTTTCTTCTTTAGGGGGTTCTGCACACCAAAATATTCGATTTGTCGAATAAATGTGAAACGCGAATTATTAAAAAATTTACATTATTCAGGGGTTGCTTATTGCGAGACCGTTGATTTTCAACGAGTAATCGGCTAGTTTAATACTATTCTAACAATTTAAAACACTCAACTTATTTTTTTTTCAATACTGGTTAGTTATACTCACAATTAGGGAACACTTAATTTAAAAATATTCCAAAATACACTTACAAAATACTATGCCTTTCTGTTGTGTCAACTAACAATAGAAACTACTTTACTAACACTAGCGACACCTACATATAATTCTGAAAGCAATATGGCATTTCCAAGCGTTTCACCAAGAAGAGTTTATCTCCTACTTTGTAACTCCATGATTGGGCTCATGTTTAACTTATTTATAACAATAGAGAATTCTGGAGCTTTACGTTAAGTATGACATCAGATACTGAAAACGAAGGTGGATATTGGACTCATTTTTAATTTATTTACAACAATGGATATTGTAGTATCTCATTTTGTGTTGTGGCTACGCAAACAGTGGTTGAGTGCTGTCTTTTATTACAGTAGAAGATATTCCAGGACAAAACCGGTTTTTTAAATTACTTACGGGCAGAATACAATCAGGCCTCACTAGTTTATCATAAATATCTTAAAATAAAAGATTAACGCACGTGCGGTCAGTTTTCGAATGCAAATATCGTATGCTTGCTTGCTACGTTTTGCAACACCTGGGATAAAAAGCATATAAATTTCGGGTTTGAGTAAGAAAATACGCCATTTTCATCCTACGAAGGTCAAATTTGAGAGGATGTATTGTTTCAAAAGGCGATAGCACCCAAGTAGAACGCGCTAAATGTATCTAATGGCAGATCGAAATATTTTTTGTAAAATAGAAAGGTAAGTTTGAGTCAAACGCACGTGTGCTCCGTGCCAGACAGATATATTTCAGCAGTGCCATTTTGCGGATAGCTCAAACTTCTGCTAATGTCATAAAACTACAAAAACTGCGTGCAAAGCAACATGCAAGACAAAACCAATACTGTTATTTTCCCACTATTAATTTTATGTTGTATGTCACTTTTAATGTTATGGTTTTATTTTTACTTTATCATAATATCTATGTATATAAAGAAGAAAAATATGTATGTATGTATGTATGATCCAACATGACGAGAAAACGGCTGAACGGAATTTGATGAAATTTAGTGGGTAGTATTGAAAGAGCCCCCCCCCCCTCCCCCCATAAATTTACTTCAAGTTTCGAGTTTCTAAGATTAGGGGTTGTCGAGATATTAATGAAATACAAAACTTTCATTTGTCTCATCATCACGGGAGAACAGCTGCACCGAATTTAATGAAATTTTGTAGGTAGCATTAAAATAGCTTCCGACAGATTTAGCGCTAAGTTTCAAGTTTCTAAGACCAGGGGTTGTCGAGATATTAATGGAAAACGAAACTTTTCCTAGGCGTTCTACTCTCTAACTCCATGATTCCCAACGAAAAAGGTTGGAAATCGTAGGTTTAAAACGTGAAAGTCAATTAAATCTCTTGAGTTTTGTGGGAATTTATTGAATGTATTAGTCACTTTTGAAAATCTCAGGTTTGAAATATGAATTTAAATGGAAACTCTATCACCTATCTATTACATAATGCAATGAATTTACTTCTTTCACAGCGAAAAAACAATGTATAAGATTCACGGCCCTATATGTTCCTGTGAAAGCCACAGGCCGTCCGACTCGTCCAGAGGACTTGGAGTATCTATCTATATGTTCCTGTGTAATTTTTATCAGAGTCTTGCATCGTAAATCTCGAACAAAGCCGGTTAATCACTGCTAGTAGAATTAGTACAGAGAAAGTATGGTTTTCACGAAAATTTTAGATTTCGAGATTTGATGCCAATATTTTCATGATTCATCACCACATCCAAAACACGTTATCATTATTTTTAGAGCGATGGTCTTGTGTCTGTCTGTGGTCGATTTCTTGCTGTCACACATATTTTTGGATTTTCGCCAAACTTTGTATACGAATTTGTTAGCGAAACAACTAGAACTAAATGGACTTTATTTAAATTAGAGCGAGAACATTGAAATTCATTCCACATTTTATATTACTTTCCTTGTATACAATAATGTATAAGGAAAGTATTGTGACGGGATCGAAAATTCGAATTGGAGTTTCCGATGAGAGAGCACGTTTCAAGCATCCCTGATCACGAATCGAACAATTTTGAAGTGATATCTGTCTCTCTGTGTGTGAGGGGGGGGTGCAGTGAGCTTGTGGAGACGATAGCTGACGAACGAATGGACCGATTCGAGCGAAATTTGGTACAAAAATTACAATCCATAAACACTGGAAGCCTATTGTTTTTATACGCAATCGAATGTTCAAAACCACCTAAATGTTCGAATGAAATTTTGAAAAAATCGTCAAAAAATCATAACCTCTAATAAAGTTACGCAAATAGACATATCTTATGTAATTTCTCATTAGAAAACGACTGATATAATTTTTAGAACACTAACATGAACCGTTCCCGAGATATTGCACATTTTTCAAAAAAATTATCAAAAAGTCATATAAAATAAAAAAAAATATTTCCTATTGAGAAACATGTTCACTTTCCATATGTAATACGATGCGATAAATTTGGTGACATCATTCTAGTGGATCTAGCTCGTTCCATTCATGAAAAAAGATACTTTGAGTAATACTTTTATATTTGAACGCCAATAGTCATTTATCTGCAGTAAGAATAACTTATTTCTCCGTCCATAACGCTTGGCGCGACTGGCGAATTGAGCGGCGAGACTGACGCTTGGCGAATTTGTTGGAATGTCGCCAACTTTTTAAAATGCTGCTAAATTAACGAAAAACTCGCCAAATGGATTAAAATGAAGCTAAATCAGTGAAGATGACGACTCATTGACGAAAATTCAATATCTTGGAAAGAATAAAAATATCTACTATAAAAATAATCTATTTTTTTTTTTACTGTAAAAGTAGTAAATTCATTGTATTATATAAGGAAAGTCATGTGTTGCCCACATCAGATATTTTTCTTAACATGCCAGCATAGGACAAAATTTGACATGATTAAGCATAAGTTGTTATTTATGGCTCAATAATCACGGAGCGTAACAGTTTCAATCATTGTAGTGAAAAATAACCACGACACAACTTTTGTGTTCGTGAGGTCATTACCCCCCCCCCCCCGCCCCCCTGTGTGGGCAAGTCACCCCCACTCGAAGGAGTACAGTGAACTCGCTAATCATACTATAGAAATGATCCTATGAAGTATGAGAAGGAAGTACAGTGTCGAACTTGATATTAGTCAAAATATTTTTTTAAGATCTTTAAATCCAAGGGTATTTTGTTATAAATATTATCATTCGGACCAACGATACAGGTTTGTTTAAAAAAAATCTGATGTGGACAACACATGACTTTCCTTATATAATGCAATTAATTTACTGCTTTTACAGTAAAACAATAGGTTTTCTTTGAGTAGATACTTATATTCTTTCCAAGATATTGAATTTTCGACAATTAGTAATCATTTTCATTGATTTAGCGTAATTTTATATCCATTTGGCAAGATTTTCGTTAATTTGGCACCATTTAAAAAAGCCACCAAATTAGCGACATTCCGTCAAATTCATCGCCAAAATCTCGCCAAGCGTTATGGACAGAGAAATTATTTATTCTTATAGCAGATAAATGACTAATGGCGTTCAAATGCAAAAGTATTACTCAAAGTATCTTTTCTCATGAATGGAACGAGCTAGGTCCACGAGAATGATGTCACCAAATTTATCGCATGATATTACATACGAAACGTGAACATGTTTCGCAACAGTTAATTTTTTTTTTAATTTATGGCATTTTTTGATAAATTTGTTTGAAAAATGTGCTATATCTCGAGAACAGTTCATGCTAGCGTTCTAAAGTTTATGTCAATCGTTTTCTAAGGAAAAATTACATCAGAAATGTCTATTTGCGTAACTTTATTAAAGGTTTTGATTTTTTGATGATTTTTTCAAAATTTCACTCGAAAATTTGAGGGGTTCTGAACATTGGATTCCGTTTAAAAACAATAGGCTTCCAGCATTCACGGATTGTGATTTTTGTGCGAAATTTTATTTGAATGGCTCCAATCGTTCGTGAGATATCGTCACCACAGACTCGCTGACACACACACACACACAGACATCACTTCAAAAATATTTGATTCGTGATCAGACATGCTTGAAACGTGCTCTCCCGTGGAAAACTCGAATTCGAATTTTCGACCCCGTCACAATACTTTCCTTATACATTATGTATATGGAACCGTTCTCGAGATATTGCATATTTTTCAAAAAACTTATAATATAAAATAAAAAAAAATATTTCTTATTAAGAAACATGTTCAATTTTCATATGTAATACCATGCGATAAATTGGGTGACATCATTCTCGTGGATCTATATCGTTCCATTCATTAAAAAATATATTTTGAGTAATACTTTTGTATTTGAACGCCAATAGTCATTTATCTGCTGTAAGAATAACTTAATTATCCATCCATGACGCTTGACGAGATTTTGGCGATGAATTTGGCGGAATGTCGCCAACTTGGCGACATTTATAATTGGCGCCAAATCAACAAAAATCTCGCCAAATTGATAAAAATGACGCTAAACCTATGAAAATGAAGACTAATTGTCGAAAATTCAATATCTTGGAAATAATATAAGTATCTACTATAAGAGAAACCTATTTTTTTACTGTAAAAGTAGAAAATTAATTGCATTATATAAAGAAAGTCATGTGTTGCCCACATCAGATTTTTTTAAGCTATGTCACTGCTATTACTTTCCTTATATACAATAATGTATAAGGAAAGTATTGTTACAGTGTGGAAAATTCAAAGTCGGGTTTTCGACGGGAGAGCACGTTTCAAGCATCCCTGATCACGAATCGAACATTTTTGAAGTGATGTTTGTGTGTGTGTGTCAGTGACTCTGTGGAGACGATAACTGACGAACGAATGGACCGATTCGAAGGAAATTTGGTACAAAAATTACAATCCGTAAACGCTGGAAGCCTATTGTTTTTATACGCAATCGCATGTTCAGAACTCTCCTAAATTTTCGAGTAAATTTGTGAAAAAATCGTCAAAAAATCAAAATCTGTAATAAAGTTACGCAAATAGACATGTCTTATGTAATATTGTATTAGAAAGCGATTGACGTAAATTTCAGAACGCTAACATGAACCGTTCTCGAGATATTGCACATTTAAAAGAAATATCAAAAAATCATATAAAATAAAAAATATATATTTCCTATTGAGAAACATGTTCACTTTTCATATATAGTACCATGCGATAAATTTGATGACATCATTCTCATGGATCTAGCTCGATCCATTCATGAAAAAAGATACTTTGAGTAATACTTTTGTATTTGAACTCCAATAGTCATTTATCTGCTGTAAGAATAATTTATTTCTTCGTTCATAACGCTTGGCGAGATTTGGGTGACGAATTTGGTGGAATGTTGCCAACTTGGCGACTTTTTTAAATGTTGCTAAATTAACGAAAAACTCGCCAAATGGATAAAAATGTCGCTAAATCAATGACGACTCAGTGATGATGGTGACATAGAAAATGTCGATTCGTTGACGAAAATTCAATATCTTGAAAAGAATATAAATAACTACTATAAAAATAATCTATTTTTACTTTCTTATTATATAAAGAAAGTCATGTGCTGCCCACGTCAGATTTTTTTTACTGTAAAAGTAGTAAATTCATTGAATTATGTAAGGAAAGTCATGTGCTGCCCACATCAGATTTTTTTTATAATTTGACGTCAAATAATGCGTCAATAGTCATTTGTTTTATGATATAGTAATTAAATATCATGGTATATTGATGAGGTCATTTAAACCATATTGATGCGATAAATCATATGGTTTGGAGTAGTAAGCTGCCAAAAGCGCTAAATTTCAATTTGCATAATGTTAATTAAAACCCGAAAATACTAATGGATCTTGTGAGCAATTTTTTCAATGCGAGACAAGTAAGGTCATATTATTACACTATGTATAAAAAGTCATGTTCTGTCCACATTACATAGCTTTCATTTCAATCTGAAGAAGGTGACACATGTGGTAAGTCATCCTTAAGACTTCTACTTTTCATTCCATTTCATGTCTTATTTATTGAAGATAAAGAAACAGCTCTGTTACTCGACAAGCTTTATGTTTGTTCTTGGTATGCTTGTTCTCGTACCTTTTATTTGAATCATGAATCAAATTCTCCGTACAAAGATTATACCCAAAATGGTGCATTATTCCATTTGTGTGAATTTCTTTTCAACTGTACTCAAGTATGGAGATATTCATTCAAACATATCCCCACGTACAAAAAACGAACAAAACTGCTTAGTTCTAAGAGTGCTGTACTTAAATGTATTAGTTTTCGTGAAAGTAAAGACTTTGTAATACACACTAATAGACATGAAAGAAAGAATAAAAGTCTTTTTCACTTGCATTCTTAGAAATTCTCTTTGTATGAACTGAAATAGCTGTTGTATTAGAAAAAAAAAGTTCTGTATAGAAAAGGTCTTCCTCGTGTTTGAAATTCGAAGATTCCATTCATAAAATTAGGAGGAATTTATCTTATAACTTACATTGTCACTCTACATTAAATATTTGCAAATAGTCACTTGGATGGTGTCTGTCCTCCCGGTAACATCCCATTATCATTACAATAGTGACTTCAGCGTAGCTATTTCCAGCTTCAATTGCTAAATTGCTATTTACTGCTCCAATTGCTAAATTGCTATAATTTACTAAAAAGTTGTATTCACTGCTTTTTAGCAATTAATATTGTAGTAACACTGAATATTTTGCTATTACCATTTTCAGTGATTTAATCTATAAAAATAAAATTGAAAATCTGTCTGTCTGTCTGTCTGTCTGTCCCATCATCACAGGAGAACGGCTGAACCGAATTTGATGTAATTCGGTAGATAGCCTGGAAATAGCCCCACTTAAAATTTAGGCCATGAAATAATTTGCTACGGCCAGTGGTTCTTCAGATATTAGTAAAAAAACGAAACTTTCGTTTGTCGCATCATCGCGAGAGAACGGCTAAACCGAATTTAATGAAATTTGGTGGATAGCCTTGAAATAGGCCCCCACAGATTTGGTCCAAGTTTCGGTTTTCTATGACCAAGGGTTGTCGAGATACTAATGAAAAACGGTACTTTTTCCTTCCAGTTCTACTCTCTAACTCCGTGGTTTATCCAAACGGAAAGGATGAAAATCGTTTGTTTGAAACGTCCACTTGAATTAAAACTTTATTTCTGACTTTTATGGAAGATTTTTCGCGCAAATTAGTCACTATCTGAAAGCATGAATTGTTTGAAACATGAATTTAAATGGGAAAATCTATCTCCAAGCTTATTTTTCACAAGCATTTACTGAACAATGAAAAGTATAACAAGAAAGATGAATCATGCTTAAAGCATTGATTATGAAACACTTTCCAACTTCAATGCAATTTTATTTAAAAAAGTCGAAAATGCAATATATTCCTCGGTAATATTTTAAAACTTATCACAATACTACATTGATTTATTATATTTGAAACCTTAAACCTTCATCGAAAAAAATTAACTTCATTCAAATGACGGCATTAAAGTATAAATTGCCTGGTTTAAACATCTCTAAAATGTAATACATTCCTTGGTAATAATTTTAGAATTATCATAATACTACGATAATTTATTATATTTGAAAACTTCATCGAAAACAACTGAAATTCATTCAAATGACGTCATAAAAAAATAACACGCCTGGCTCTCTCTATAAAAGCAACATTTCATTCATAAATAATTCCCCCATTCATGTCTTTCATCACAATACTATAAAAATTTATTTTATTTAAAAATTAAGACCATTGAGCTACAAATAAGTAAGCTCTATTCGTTAAACTTCATCGAAAAATATCGTCCTTCTCTTTCTAAAATCAATGAATATTTCATTCATATCAGCTAAGCAGACTCCATGGACTATTTGATTTTGTGTAAAAGAATTACAGCGATTCTAATACAACTCATTCTACATATTTTGTTGTTTACATTTTACATAGGTGAAAAATAGGCTTAATATTAGAAATAATCAAATTTAGATGAGCATTTAAACTGGAATATATTGTCATTTCGTTGTTTCCGTATGTAGATGCACAGAATTTAGACAAAAATAAAGTAGTTTTAGGACGGATACAACACTCAATATGAATTAAAAAGAACTTTAAAAATCACGATTTTGACACAAGATGGATGCCATATATCATTTTGAAGTGGGTCATGTGATCGTTTCATATCATGGACACGTGATCGCTTCATATAAGAGGTGTTATTATTATTTTAATTTTTATTTAAAAAACTACTGAATATATTTCGCTGAATTTTTTTTTATATATTTTACGGAACCATTTGAATATTGCCTAAAATTTTCGAAGCAATTTGTGAATTTTAAATCCGCTTAAAAAATACTTGAAAAATTAGGTCCCATAGGGCTCAATGTATTCCATTTTTTCAACCCGGGTTCAATTCAAAACTAATTGGGTGATATTATTCATTTATATTCCCATAGGTCCTATAGACCGTCTGAACAACATACTAAAATTTCATTTTGATTAAGTCATTTTTACGGCAGTTATCGTGCTAACGGACAGACAGACAGACAGACAGACAGACAGACAGACAGACAGACAGACAGAATGAACAAAGTCATAAACACTTTTCAACTTTGTTGTAAAGTGTTAAAAAAATCAAAATGGTTATTTAATTTCACAGTTTATGAGGAAGATTCTATCTTATATCATGTTGCTCAGAAACGCAATTAAATTAAATATGTATGTTAATTTTAATTATTATTTTTTGGATTTAAATAATAAATAAATGGATGTAAAAATATATTTAGAAAAGAACAATTTGATTTTTCTTATAGCATTTTTGACTGCATAATATCAATTGCGGTTTTCAGGTTTAAACGTTATTATTATTGATATTTTCGGGAATTATTGATTCAGGGATTATTGATATTTTCAAGTTATTATGCAATTGTTTTATTATGGCAAAAATTGTTCCAACTCATATATTGTACATTGTAGGAGTAATGTTCTTCAAATACACGGGTATATCTTCTAATCTACGACAATATAAGTAGTACAGGTATATTGGCAAATGTTTTGATATATATTGACATATATTGGAATCAATTACGATCTTCTGGTATAAAGAGCACGGAGGTTATTGATATTTTCAATTTATTACGTCATCTCTTTTATTTTGGCAAAGAATTTTGAGACTCATATTGCAATACGGGTAATCGTCTACTAACACACTGGCATATTTTCTAATTTGCGACAATATTAGTACGGGGTTGCATATATTGATTCAATTTCTTTTTTTTTTGTTAATTTGTTTACAAAAGGGGCCAGAATGTTTTATTCTTCAGATCTGCTCGTGAAGATAATATCGCACAGTGAGAACATATATTCTTAAACTTCTCTTTAGGAGCAATACATTTAATATTTTAACAGAATTTGCACATGATTGCGAATTATAAGTTTCTTTATATTATATACCCCGTACGAATGACGGGTATGCTGCTAGTATATATATATAAAATTAAAAATCTGTCTGTCGGTTTGTCCCGTCATCACGAGAGAACGGCTGAATCGAATTGATGAAATTTTGTGGGTAGCCTGGAAATAGTCCCACTTAAAATTTAGTCTATGTTTGGAGATTCTACAGTCAGTGGTTCTCGAGATATTAGTAAAAAACAAAAAATTTCGTTTGTCTCATCATAACGAGAGAATGGGTGAACCGAATTTGATGAAATTTTGTAGATAGCCTTAAAATAGTCCACATACATTTAGTTCAAGTTTCGAGTATCTAAGACCACGGGTTGTCGAGATATTAATGAAAAAGGAAACTTTTTCCTAGGAGTTCTACTCTCTAACTCCGTGGTTTATCCAAACGAAAAGTTTGAAAGTCGTTTGAAACTGTATTAAAATTTAATCTCTGAGCTTGATGGGAGATTTTTTACGCTAATTAGTCACTTTCTGAAAACATGAATTGCTTGAAACCTGACTTAAATGGGAAATCTATCTCCACGGTTTATTTTAAACAAGATTTTACTGAACAATGAAAAGTATAAAGAATTCAAATTGGTTATTTAATTTTGCAGTTTATGAGGAATATTCTGTCTTATATCACGTTACTCAGAAACGCAATTAAATTAAATCTGTCTGTTAATTTTAATAGTTATTTTTTCGATTTGAATAATAAATAAATGGATATAAAAATATATCTTAGAAAAGAACGATTTGATTTTTCTTATAACATTTTTGACTGGATTATATCAATTACGGTCTTCAGATTTAAACATTATTATTATTGATATTTTCGGGTATTATTAATTCAGGGATTATTGATATTTTCAAGTTATTTTGCAATTGTTTTATTATGACAAAATTGTTTAAACTCATATATTGTACGTCGTACGAGTAATCTTCTACAAATACACGGGTATATCTTTTAATCTACGGGGGAAAAAGTGGTACAGGTGTATTGGCATATGCTTTGATATATATTGGCATATATTGGAATCAATTACGACCTTCTAGTATAAAGAGTAATGGGATTAATGATATTTTCAATTTATTACGTTATTTATTTTTGTAAATTTGCTTACAAAAGGAACCAGGATGTTTTACTCTTCAGATCTGCCCGTGAAGATAATTTTGCATAGTGAGAACATATATTCTTAAACTTCCCTTTGGAAGTAATAAATTTAATATTTTGACAGAATTTGCACATGATTGCAAATTATAAGTTTCTTTATATCATATACTCCGTACGAAGAACGGGTATGCTGCTAGTTACAATATATTTGAGTTTAAATGCTCATCCAAATTTGATTATTTCTACAACAAAGCCTATTTTTCACTTATGTAAAATGTAAACAGCAAAATATGTAGAATGAGTTGTATTAGAATTGCTGTATTTCTTTAACACAAATTTATTTAGCTCATAGAGTCTGCATAGCTGATATGAATGAAATATTCATTGATTTTACAAGGAGAAGGACGATTTTTTCCGATGAAGTTTTAAGCATAGAGTTTAATTACTTGTAGCTCCATGGTCTTAATTTTTAAATAGAATAAATTATTATAGTATTGTGATGAATGAAAGTAATGGGAAATTATTTATGAATGAAATGCTGCATTTATAGAGAGAGCCAGGCGTGTTATTTTTTCTATGACGTCATTTGAATGCTTTTCAGTTATTTTCGATGAAGTTTTCAAATATAATAAATTATCGTAGTATTATTATAATTCTAAAACTATTTCCGAGGAATGTATCGCATTTAATAGATGTTTAAACCAGGCAATTTACAATTCAATGACGTTATTTTAATAAAGTTCCTTTTTTTATGAAGTTTTAAGTTTTTAAATATAATAAATTAATGTAGTATTGTGATAAGTTTCAAAATATTACCGAGGAATGTATTGCATTTTAGACATGTTTAAATAAAATTGCATTGAAGTTGTAAAGTGTTTCTTAATCAATGCTTTAAGCATGATCGATCTTTCTTGTTTTTTGTAAATTTGCTTACAAAAGGGGCCAGGATGTTTTATTCTTCTGATCTGCCCGTGAAGATAATTTTGCATAGTGAGAACATATATTCTTAAACTTCTCTTTAGGAGCAATAAATTTAATATTTTAACGGAATTTGCACATGATTGAGAGTTATAAGTTTCTTTATATTATATACTCCGTACGAAGAACGGGTATGCTGCTAGTTTGATAATATATCTATATTAAAAGAAAGCCAGGTGCAGCTGCGCCGCTGACCAAAACCTATGATACAGAGATTTTCTGTCAAGGCTAGCCCCTGATTTATGGCAACACAGGATTTGTTATTCAAAAACAGAAAAAAGAGTGAATGTATTTTACATGATATTTTACATGAATGTATTTTACATGATTTAGAATACATTGTCACATAATGCGTTCTATTTGGGTGACAATCGGATAACATTTTCTATTTTTTAGACAATTTCGAAGTGAAATTATTTTTACTCTGCTTTTCCAGGAAAATTTTATTTCCTGTCATTTATCTTTAGAATCTAATCTTTCATCTTTGTAAACGCTATTGCCATCTCTAAATAAGTAATATTTAAACAATTTGACTTTCATTGTCGAAAACGCTGTTGCCACTTAAAAAAAAAAAAAAAAAATTTTGATTTAAACAATTAATACAAAATTATAACAAGAAAGATCAATCATGCATAAAGCATTATGAAAAACTTTCCAACTTCAATGCAATTTTATTTAGATATCTCTAAAATGCGATACATTCCTCGGTAATATTTTTAAAATTATCATAATACTTCATTGATTTATTATATTTGAAAACTTAAAATTTCATCGAAAAAAATGAACTTCATTCAAATGACGGCATTGAAATATAAATTGCCCGGTTTAAACATCTCTAAAATGTGATACATTCCTCGGTAATAATTTTAGAAATATCATAATACTACGATAATTTATAATATTTGAAAACTTCATCGAAAACAACTGAAATTCATTCAAATGACGTCATAGAAAAAATAACACGCCTGGCTCTCTCTATGAAAGCAGCATTTCATTTATAAGTAATTTCCCATTCATGTCATTCATAACAATACTATAATAATTTATTTCATTTAAAAATTAAGACCATGGAACTATAAGTAATTAAACTCTATGCGTAAAACTTCATCGAAAAACATGAAATTCTTTCAAATGACGGCATTGCAATATAAATTGCCTGGTTTAAGCATCTCTAAAATGCGATATATTCCTCGGTAATATTTTTTAAATTATCATAATACTACAATAAATTATTATATTTGAAAACTTCATCGAAAACAAATGAACTTTATTCAAATGACGTCATCAAAATATAACACGCCTGGCTCTCTCTATAAAAGCAGCATTTCATTCATAAACTTATTTCCACTTATTTCATTCTTCACAATACTATAATAATTTATTTTATTTAAAAACTTAAGACCATGGAGGTACAAGTAATTAAACTCTATGCTTAAAACTTCATCGAAAAAATCGTCCTTCTCTCTGTAAAATCAATGAATATTTCATTCATATCAACTATATTGCAGACTCCATGATCTAAATAATTTTGCGTTAAAGAAATGCAGCAATTCTTATTCAACTCATTCTACATATTTTGCTGTTTACGTTTTCCATAAGTGAAAAGTAGGTTTCGTTGTAGAAATAACCAAAGTTGGATGACCATTTAAACTCAAATATATATAGTAATTACGTTGTTTCAGTATGTAGATTAACAGAATTTAAGCAAAAATAAAGCGGTTTTAAGACAGATGCAACATTAAATATGCATTAAAAGGAACTTTAAAAATTGCTATTTTGACTCAAGATGGATGCCATATTTTATTTTGAAGTGGATCACGTGATCTCTTCATATGAAAGGTGTAATTGTTCTTTTTATTTTTATTTAAAAAACTACTGAATATATTTTGCTGAATTTGTTTTTTATATATTTTATGGGATAGTTTGAATATTTCCTAAAATTTTCGAAGCAATTTGTGAATTTTAAATCCGCTTAAAAAATGTTTGAAAAACTAGGTCCCATAGGGTTCAATTTATTTCATTTTTTCAACCCGGGATCAATCCAAAACAAATTGGGTGGTATTATTCATTTATATTGCCATAGGTTGCCATAGGTCTGAACAGCATACTAAAATTTCATTTTGATAAAGTCATTTCTACGGCAGTTATCGTGCTAACGGACAGACAGACAAAATGAACAAAGTCATAAACACTTTTCAACTTTGTTGTACAATATTATTAATCATATGCGATTAAAAATAAAACCGTACGGTGTTCATAAAAGAATTGTGTTTGGACATTAACAGAGTTTTCAAGAACAATAGAAGTGATAACATCGAAATAACATGCATAAAAAGTATTACAGTCAATTCATTTAAATTTTCCTTTGAATATTTTGGATTAGCAATTCGCCATTCTTATGCATCTCATTTCTATGTTGTAAAGTCTATTGTTCCATAAAATTATGTTAATATCCAAACAAAATTATTTCATGTGTATCCCATAGTTTTATTTTGAGTCCCATACGACCAAGGATGTTAAGATAGCTATTTTTTTAATTTTAATTTTTATTGCATTTTATTAAAACCGTGCAACTTAAAAGGGTTTTATATAATATTTTATTTTATATTTTTTAGTTTTTAGTAATTTTGTAATCAATTTCTCACCAGATATCCAATAAAACCCTTTTTAACACTTTACAACAAAGTCGAAAAGTGTTTATGACTTTGTTCATTCTGTCTGTCTGTCTGTCTGTCCGTTAGCACGATGACTGCCGTAAAAATGACTTAATCAAAATGAAATTTTAGTATGTTGTTCAGGCGGTCTGTAGAACCTAAGGGAATATAAATGAATAATATCACCCAATTAGTTTTGGATTGAACACGGGTTGAAAAAATGAAATGCATTGAACCATATGGGACCAAATTTTTCAAACATTTTTTAAGCGAATTTGAAATTCACAAATTGCTTCGAAAATTTTAGGCAATATTCAAATTGTTCCATAAAATATAATAAAAAAAATTCAGAGAAATATATTTTCAGTAGTTTTTTAAATAAAAATTAAGATATTAATAACACCTCTTCTATGAAGCCATCACGTGACCATGATATGAAACGATCAAGTGACCCACTTCAAAATGATATATGGCATCCATCTTGTCTCAAATCGTGATTTTTAACGTTCTTTTTCATTCATATTGAGTGTTGTATCCATCCTAAAACCACTTTATTTTTACTTAAATTCTGTGCATCTACATACTGAAATAAGACAATTACAATATATTTGAGTTTAAATGCTCATCCAAACTTGATTATTTCTACAACGAAGCCTATTTTTCACCTATGTAAAATGTAAACAGCAAAATATGTAGAATGATTTGTATTAGAATTGCTGTATTTCTTTAACACAAAATCATTTAGTACATGGAGTCTGCATAGCTGATATGAATGAAATCTTCATTGATTTTACAAAGATAAGGACGATTTTTTTCGATGAAGTTTTACGCATAGAGTTTAATTATTTGTAGCTCCATTGTCTTAATTTTTAAATAAAATAAATTATTATAGTATTGTTATGAATGACATGAATGGGAAATTATTTATGAATGAAATGCTGCTTTTATAGCGAGAGCCAGGCGTGTTATTTTTTCTATGACGTCATTTGAATGAATTTCAGTTGTTTTCGATGAAGTTTTCAAATATAATAAATTATCGTAGTATTATGATAATTCTAAAATTATTACGGAGGAATATATCACATTTTAGAGATGTTTAAACCAGGCAAGTTATATTTCAATGCTGTCATTTGAATGAAGTTCATTTTTTTCGATGACGGTTTAAGTTTTCAAATATAATAAATTAATGTAGTATTGTGATAAGTTTTAAAATATTACCGAGGAATGTATTGCATTTTAGACATGTTTGAATAAAATTGCATTGAAGTTGGAAAGTATTTCATAATCAATGATTTAAGCATGATTGATATTTCTTGTTAAATCTTCTATTGAATTCGTCATGATGGATGAATATCTTTATAAATGTCTGTTTTGACTTCTTTGATGGCATTTTTACATACTCCCCTACGCCCTAAACATCTGAAATTTCATGCACAGCTTAATCCAGTTTAAAATTTTATCTATTAAAATTTGGCGAATCCTCGAAAAATAGAACACCGCCATTTTCTTTCTTTCGAAATGGCCCGCTAAAAATCTCTGTTTCGATTTACATAATGAAATTGCTGTAATATAGTTAAATATGTAAATATATATATATATATATATATATATATATATTAAAATAATAAAATAGTATATCCAATGGTTGAATGGAAGAAGTAACTCATAATACACTATCTTAAAAATTTTTTGACTACAAAATACAATGAAATAAGATGAAATTCAACCATAATGAAGAAATTATAATACATATTACAGTTCAGAAAGCTAAAGATAATCAACAAATGTCAATGGTGAGAAATCGAAAAAAGTAATACTGAAATTCTCAAGCATTTAAGCTTGCATGTGGAAGAGCTCTAGGCTTAAAAATAGTTCATTTCGAAAAAATTATTTTTCAAGTCCTAATATTTAAACGAAATGAACACAAAAATGCTTGTTTCTGAAACACAAGATATATTTTATCTATAAACATGTGTTATTAGGACGACAAGCATAATGATTGAAAAAATTGAAAGGAAACATAAATACCTTATAATACACCTCAAATGTACAACCATGACGAGCAAAAAATGACTAGACCAATGTTGCCATTCGCTAAAGAGTAAAGAAGTGATTTAGAGTTGCCAAAGTGAGTAATAAAAACCGTACTGCGTAATGGCAGTAAAATGTGATATTCTACAGTAAAAGCTGCAAAATAAATAGATGAATATATAAAATACTGAATTAAAATACTTGCAATATAATACTGTGGGACTCAGTGGGACGACATACGAATGAACGGAATTGGTGTTTAATCAGTTCAAGAAATAAGGCACTAAGGTTCTGAAGGATTGGGATTCGGCAATAAAACCAACTGAAGCGTGGTAAATTTACACAGTGGGACAACGTACGGAAATAGATTGTATGGTAATGTTTTGATTTAAAGGTGTTTTGTGTTGTATATATTGTGGTTGAATGTTTGTAATTGAAGGAGTTCAAGTACGGGGTATGGAAGTTTCCGGAGATGTATCTGGTTCGTTTTTTCCATTTTCTGAATGTTGGTTACACTATTTACATTTTTGTGGCAGTTTATGTGCTACACCAAGAACGTACTGGACGCCGGCAGTATTTCCGCGGATTAAAATCATGCTGTAACCGGTGAATAGGGGACACAATCCCCATTGCCATTATGTACTTTTCTTATGTACTTTTTTGATTCTTTGTTCCATTTGCTTATATATATATATATATATATATATATATATATATATATATATATTGCTGTACAGTTGCTAAGGACGGATGACACTATCACCCATAGCAAGCACAATGACTGGAAGCAAAATGTGGAAAATTAGATTAAGTGCGGGATATAGTAAAAAGAGGTGTGCGTATGCAAATTTTTCATTTCCATGCCTGTTCTTCAAGTGATAGCGCTGATAAGAGATTTAAAGGATTTGACGCGTGTGGATATAGTTGTTGTTCCTAGTGGAAGTTTTACGAGAAAGATTTAATTGATGAACTTAAAATTTTCGGTATGTCTTCCCGACATTACTTAGAGGATTTTACGCGTAGCTGTATTGTTGGAAAGATCGAAATAGTGCGAAAAATAACAGATGTTGCCAGGGAGTTTGACATTGCCCACAGCGTTGTTTCACGGCTGTGGCAAGCATTTAAAACAACTGGAATGTGTGGCAAGCGTCACGGGGGAAGTCGTGTTTAGAAGTTCGACGCCTGCAGGAGAGAGGGAAAAAGGGACCGGCGCACCACAGATCATCAGATTGCAAATCAGTTTTATGCTACCGCAGGACAACTGATCTCCCTAAAATCTGTAGCCAGACGCTTAAGAGGAGGGGGATTTTACGCCCGCAGACCTGTTGTGTGTGTGTCCCATTGTCCAAGCTGCACCGTACCGCCCTTTTGCAATGGTGTCGTGAGCATCGCAATTGAACCGAACAGGACAGGCTTGTGACCCCTATTCTCAGATGAGAGTAGGTTCAGCCTGTCATCGGATTGTAAACGCCAATTGGTCTGGCGCGAGAGTGGTACTGCTTATCGTCCGGAAAATATCCAGGAAACGGACTGACTTCCGACATGCAGTATCATGGTATGGGCCGGCATCATGATCAATGGCCGCACGCCCCTACATGTGGTTGCAACTGAGACTATGGCCGGCCAACGATACATTGATGAAGTTCTACTGCCAGCACGTTCGCCTTTTCCGTGGTGCAGTAGGTGGTAAATCTGTTTTCATGGACCACAACGCACCATGTCATCAAACACTCGCTAATCAGAATTGTCTAATCAGTGAGGGTATTCAATGCCTCCTATGATCATCACGTTCTCCAGATCTAAACCCCATTGAAAATGTCTGGGATGCTTCGGTGTGGCGACTTGCTGATCTGAAATATCCTCGAATAAACAAGAACATCCTCATCCGTGCACTGACAGAGGAGTGGGATAACTTGCCTCAACTGCTGGATAATGTTCTGCAAAACATGACACTGCGACGTGTGGAATGTTGCATCGCACTCCAGGGTGGACATATCCCGTACTTACGCCTTTCCCAAAGATGCTTGCTATCGTTCATATGCATTTTTCTACTTCTCCGTACACAGCATCAAATGAACACTTTTTCCTTTCAGATGTTTCAGAACCTTCTGTATTTTTCAGAACAATAAATTATCTTCATTCGAATGTCCGAACATTATGGCAACAATATTTTATCCTGCTGCACTTCCACTCCCACCTAATGCTGTGCTATATTGTAATTTGTGATCCGTCCTTCGCAATTGTCCAGCAGTGTATATATATATATATATATATATATATATATATATATATATATATATATATATATATATATATATATATATATATATATATATATATATATATATGTGTGTGTGTGTGTGTGTGTGTGTGTGTGTGTGTGTGTTGAAGACCCAGACCGTCCGACTCGTCCAGAGGACTTAGAGTAAGTGTGTGTGTGTGTGTAAAGTACATATATATATATACACAGATGCATATAAACTGATGGTCAAAACTGTAAGGGGTTATAGAACTCAACAAAACAAACAACTTTCACAATACAAGTTCGTGGGGTCGGAAAGCAACCGGCAAGCCGCGAGAGAGAGCTTTCTCTGAAATGGATGAAACGTCGCGTCAAAGTGGAGAATACAGTAAATTCGCATGCCACACTTTCCAAATGCCACCAACAAAGGTACTCCGTGAATGTGTGGACAAGGATTATCAACGACCAATTAATTGGCCCGTATCTGTTACCAGACCGATTAGATGGACAGAAGTACCCCACCTTCCTCCAGCAGGTGCTGTCAGATTTACTATGTGTTGTACCAGCAAATCATCGAGTGATTATGTGGTTGACGGAGGCCAGCACATTACACCAGGATTATGCGGAACTACCTGGACATTGTCTTTCCGAACAGAAGGATTGGCCGTAATAATTCCGTCGCGTGGCCTCCCAGATCTCCCGATCTGTCCTGCCTGGATTTTTTCCTCTAAGGATAGCGGATAGCTAAAAATCGCCGTTTACGAGACACCCATCGAGTCACCAGAGGACATTATCGCCCGAATTAGCGTCGCAGCTGCAGACGTTCGTGAAATGCTAAGAATCTTCCAAAGTGTACGCGATTCACTCCGTCGCCGCTGTGACGCCTGTCTTGCAGTTGGTGGTTGTTCATTTGAGCATTTGTTCTGAATATTTTGTCAAATAAATTTCCATTATTCGTCTTCACTGTATTCGTCTTCACTTCACTCCATTTTGATGCGACGCTTCATCCACTCCCAGAAAAAGCACCCTCTCGCTACTCGCCGGTTGCTTTCCGATGTCTTTCTGTCTATCTGTGTGTGTTTGTGTGTGTCTGTTCATTGTATATATCCATTTTAGCTCAAAAACTAATTGACCAAATTTCACAAAACTTTGTAACTGACTTACTTGTGGGCCACCTTGGTGCTGGTTAGATTTTGGTACGATTCTGAAAATAAGATCCAGCTGTTTTTGCAAAATGACCCTCAAAAATAGTCAAATTCTGAAATCAAAGACTACGTGTGCTCATATGTATCAATTAAATGCTTGTTCTATGCTTAATTTTTGATAATGAAAATAATAAGATCAAACCTAACATCTCCTAGACTAACCGTACTCAAGATATATCATATTTTTTTCATTTTTGCCATGTCGCAATTGAAGACGAGAATTAAATTAAAACTACAAATTTAATGTAATTTCAAATAATTAACCTTGTTAATTTGTGCGATTAAACTGAATTTAATGATTTTTGAAAAAAAAACCCAGATAAATTAAATTTGAGCCTGCAGCGAAAGTCATGTGCTGCCCACATCAGATATTTTCTCTACCTAAAAGGTTGTACCGTTACTGATGTGTTGCATGCTGTATTTTTTACGAAGATTTATTTTACTATTTAACTTTCTTGCTTATTTGCATATCCGTATAATAGGGCAAAAGTCGTTCCACTCATAACTTTGACATTGGAGTTAGAAAAAGGGAGATGTATTGTAAATGAAACTCCTGTGAATGAAAAGCATGAAAATGCTATAATGCTTTCAGAATCTAGGTGTCGCGATATATCTAGGTGTCGCGAGTGTCAGTAAAATTGTCGCTATTGTTAGATGACACAACTGAAAAACGTAGGATTTAGTGTATTTTATTCTTTATTTATTTTTACTTTCCCTGCAATACATGGTAATGTATAGGGAAAGTATTGGAATCATGCCGAAAATCACAACTCGAGTTTTCGATGGATCTACACGTTTCGAGACCTCAAGAATGCGAAAAAACTATTTTTAGCGTGATGCCTGTGTGTCTGTCTGTGTGTATGTGCAATGAATGTATCCACTCTAACTCAAAAACTTATGGACCGAATTTCATAAATTTTGGTAGGTAAGTCACTTGGGTATGACTCTGGTGCTGATTAGTTTTTGGTACGATTCGCAAAAACAGAACCCGCCTTTTTTTGCGAAATGGCCCTTAAAAAAAATGCCATGTATCCACTCTAGCTAAAATACTAATTGACCAAATTTCACAAAATTTGGTAGACAAGTTACTTGTACGATACTCTGGTGCTGATTAGATTTTGGTACGATTCGGAAAAAAATAACCTGCCTTTTTTTGCAAAATGGTCATCAAAAATCGCCAAAATCTAAAATAAAAAACTTCGTATGCTCAAATATATCCATTAAATGCTTGTTTAATACGTAATTTTTAACGAGGAAAAGAATAAAACCAACCCCATTACACTAAAACTAGCCGTTCTAGAGCTATTTTAGTTTTTTTTTCGTATTTTCTCCACGCCACCTTTGAAAATAAGTCCAGTTACCAAATGAGAACGAAAATTGAATTAAAAGTGAATTAAATTTAATTAAAATAAAGAGAACGTGAATATAAGTCTGCAGGAAAAGTCATGTGCTGCCAACTTCAGATTTTTTACTTTCCCTGTAATACATAGTAATATATAGGGAAAGTATAGGAATCGTGCCGAAAATCGCAACTCGAGTTTTCCACGGATCTACAAGTTTTGGGACCACGAGATCACGAGAAATCTTATTTTTAACGTCACGTTTGTGTGTGTCTGTGTGTCTAGCTGTCTGCCTCTCTGTCTGTCCGTATGTGTCTGTCTGTGCAGATTTTATAACCACTCTTACTGAAAAACTAATTGACCACATTTCACATTTTTGGTATGTAAGTCCCATGTGAGTGACCCTGGTGCTGATTAGACTTCGACACGATTTGCGATAAAAGAACGTGCCTATTTTTGCGAAATAGCCTGCAAAAATTGCTGTATCCAAACTAGCTAAAAAACTAATAGACCAAATTTCACAAAATTTGGTAGATAAATCACTCATAGGTTAACTTGGTAATTATTACATTTTGGTACGGTTGAGAAAAAAGAATCTGCCTTTTTTTACAAAATGGTCAGCAAGAATCTCTAAATCTAAAAATAAAAGACTGCGTATGCTCAAATACATCAATTAAATGCTTATTTTATACGTAATTTTTAACGATGAAAATAATAAGACCAACCCCATTGCTCTAGGACTAGTTGTTGTCGAGATGTTTTTAGTATTTTGCATTTTCGTTACACTACCTTTGAAAATAAGTCCAGTTACCAAATGAAAAAAATCTGATGTGGGCAACACATGACTTTCCTTATATAATGCAATGAATTTACTACTTTTACAGTAAAAAAATAGGTTTTTCTTATAGTAGATACTTATATTCTAGATATTAAATTTTCAACAATTAGTCGTCATTTTCATTGATGTAGCGTCATTTTAATCCATTTGGAGAGATGTTCGTTAAATTGACAACATTTCAAAAAGTCGCCAAGTTGGCGACATTCCGCCAAATTTGTCGCCAAAATCTCGCCAAGCTTCACTGACGAAGAAATAAGTATGCTTATAGCAGATATATGACTATTGGCACTGAAATACAAAAGTATTACTCAAAGTATCTTTTCTCATGAATGGAACGAGCTAGATCCACGAGAATGAAGTCAACTAATTTATCGCATGTTATTACATATGAAAAGTGAACATGTTTCTCAATAGGAAATATAATTTTTTTATTTTATATGACTTTTTGATATTTTTTTTTAAATGTGCAATATCTCAAAAACGGTTCTTCTTAGCGTTCTAAAATTCATGTCAATCGTTTTCTAATGAAAAATTACATAAGAAATGTCTATTTACGTAACTTTATTAGCGGTTTGTATTTTTGACGATTTTTTCAAAATTTCACTGGAAAATTTAGGGTGGTTCTGAACATTCAATTACGTTTAAAAACAATAGACTTCCAGTGTTTACGGATTGTGATTTTTGTACCAAATTTCGTTCGAATCGGTCCATTCGTTCGTCAGTTATCGTCTCCACAGACTCACTGACATACACACACACACACACACACACACACACACACACACACACATACTTACACACACACACACACACACATACATACACACACACACACACACACACACAGACAGACAGCACTTCAAAAATGTTTGATTCGTGATCAGAGATGCTTGAAACGTGCTCTCCCGTCAAAAACTCGAATTCGAATTTTCGACCCCGTCACAATACCTTCCTTATACATTATGTATATAAGGAAAGTAAAAAAATTGAATTAAAAGTGCAAATTCAGGGTAATTTAAAATAATTCTGGCTGTTATTTTGTGCAATTAAACTCAATTTAATTAATTATTGAATAAATAAGGAGAAAATGAATATGAGTCTGCTGAGAAAGTCATCTGCTACTCATATCAGATTCATAATTAAGAATTCCTTAATTATGAGTATAATTAACCAGTATTTTCCCGTAATTTTAGGATAGAGTACAGAATAAATGGAGATAAAAATAAATTGAAAGGGAAAAATGATTTTGAATACGTAGGACTATTCTTCATTGTTTCAGTTCTAATTTGCTTTGTGCTAACCACTTATTTTTCCAAAATTAACAGTTTAAATTGACAGTTGAAATATATTTTAGGCTTTTCGCCATAGAAATACATACAATACAGGACAAATTATATTATCCTTAGCACCATCTGAATTATTGTCTCAAACGATATTGGCGCTTTTTGAATATAAAGTTTCAACTCCTTACGTTAACCTCCATGGCTTTGGAGTTCGAATGAAAAGGTATTCAAACAAGAGTTAGTCACTTCACTTCACATACTTGCGAAAATCTCAACAATACTTTATAACATAATCTCTCTATTTACAATATTTTATAACCCTCATACAGCCTCCATCTTTTAATGCTTGGCATCCGTGTCATAACATAATTTGCACACTGGTCACTATGTCGAAATTTCTGCAATTTCATTTCTTGAAATGGCAAATGTGTTATGAAAGCTTACAAACATAATTGTTCTCAAAATTATTGTTTATTCACTCCTGCAGGTGCCCATGTGATAACTACAATGGTAAATGAAGCTAGAAAATCCGGCACTGCATAAGTTTTGTGAGTTGATATATGTGCAACCGTGAAGGTAAATGGACTAACTTTCTCGAACTCCATGCCTGCAACTTTATTCCTTCATCTGTGGCTCTAACAACGAACCATTTACGTTATACATGAATTGCATTTCTTATGCGATTATAATAAGTAAGTGAAAGTTGATATGAATTAAATGTTCTCAAATTGAATGTGAATTTTTTATGTTTGTCTCATTTTGATGGACGCTTATATCTCCGACGTTTTTAGATAAAAATCTAAAATATTTCGACTTTATCGGTCTGAAATATGATAGCATTCATGAATATACAAAATTAATTTCAATATTTCGATATTTTTAATTTATTTTTATTTTGCTTAAAAAATTGAAAAGATTTTGTTCGAGGCAGGTATTGCTCCACATTGCTTACTTTCACTCAAAATATCTCATACACACTAAAAGATAGATGTAAACGGTAAGAAACATAAATGTTCAGGTAAAGGTCACATTTCTAAATTAAGATTATATATATATATATATATAATTCGAATTGTATGGCTGTCCTGACGAGAATCCAATTTCAAACTAATCGTCATTTTTTGTGTAGATTCAATTGATTGTTTTCCATGTCTTGAACTTCAATCTTGAGCTATTTATTATTGCCTTTTCTCATTTTTGCCGTGTTTGCTTTTATTATATATATATATATATATATATATAGTTATATATATACCTTTTAAATTATGATTTTTGTATACTCATCTTCCCCTCACCCGCTTTACATTATAGTGATAAGTTACCTTCTATTTTTAACACTTTACAACAAAGTTGAAAAGTGTTTATGACTTTGTTAACACTTTACAACAAAGTTGAAAAGTGTTTATGACTTTGTTCATTCTGTCTGTCTGTCTGTCTGTCTGTATGTCTGTCTGTCTGTCTGTCTGTCTGTCTGTCTGTCTGTCCGTTAGCACGATAACTGCCGTAAAAATGAGTTTATCAAAATGAAATTTTAGTATGTTGTTCAGTCGGTCTGTAGGACCTATGGGAATATAAATAAATAATATCACCCAATTAGTTTTTTATTGAACCCGGGTTGAAAAAATGAAATACATTGAACCCTATGGGACCTAATTTTTCAAACATTTTTTAAGTAAATTTAAAATTCACGAATTGCTTCGAAATTTTTAGGAAATATTCACATTATCCCATAGAATATATGAAAAAAATTCAGTAAAATATGTTAAGTAGTTTTTTAATTAAAAAAAATTTTAATATAGGGAAAAAAACAAATTCAATTAAATTCTGACTTTGGGATATCTTCCAGAAAGAAAAGAAAGAGATATTATATAATAGATATCTCTCCATTTGTTTAAACGTTTTGCATATGGGAGTGGCTTCATATTTTAAAGTAAATTTGGTAGATAACAATTTTTCTTTTTTTTTAAATTTTATATAACTCTTCATGAAAAAATTTATTTGATGGCATTTTAAATGCACTTCCCTACGTCCTAGAGAGTTAAAATTTGGTACACAGCTTAAATTTGTTGAACATTTTATTCGACAAAAATTTGATGGATCTTTAAATATAGATCATACATTTTTTTCGAAATGGCCTGAAAATAATCCCCGTTCACTTCTAAAATCATTGTTGTAATATTGTTAAAAATTCTGATGTGGACAGCACATGTCTTTCACTGCAGACTCATATTCGTTCTCTTTATTTATTCAATGATAATTTGAGTTTATCTGTACAACATAAGTATTTTAAATGACATTGAATTTACACGTTAAACTTAAATTTGGTTCTCATTTGATAGCCGGACTTATTGTCAAAGGTGGCGTAGCGAAAACGCGAAAAAACTAGAATATCTCAAAAACGGCTAGTCCTAGAGTAATGGGGTTAGTCTTATTCTTTTTGTTGTCAAAAATCACATATAAAATAGGAATTTAATTGATATAATTGAGCACACGTAGTCTTTTATTTTTATATATAACGATTTTTGCTGGCCATTTCGCAAAAATAGCCCATTCCTTTTTCCCGAATCGTACTAGAATAACCTACAAATGACTTATATACAAAATTTTGTTAAATTTGGTATATAAATCACTTGTAGGTTATTGAAATATTATACACCAAATTTTGTTAAATTTGGTTCATTAGTTTTTAGCTAGAGTGGATAAAGGCAATTTCTGCGGCCATTTCGCAAAGAAGGCAGATTCTTTTAGTACGAATCGTACTATAATCTAATGAACATCAGGATTTCCCACAAAAAACATACCTACCAAATTGTATGAAATTCGGTCCATTAGTTTTTCAATTTGAGTGGATGTAATATCCACACAGAAACATACACAGATACACCCCTACACACACAGACGTCTTCCTAAAAGTAGTTTTTTCGTGTTCTAGAAGTCCCAAAACGTGTAGATCCTTTGAAAATTCGAGTTCCGATCTTCGGCACGATTCCAATACTTTGAGTACATACACATATATATTATCTGTGTATTATCTGTGTATCTAAATTCCGTGCCTATGCAATTACAATAGTTGTGATTTTAAATGATCCCTAAACTTTTATTATTTCTTCAAGGAAGCCTAATTTTAACATATGCAGAATGCAAATATCTCAAGCGATTGTAAGATGAATTACATAAGAATTGCTGTATTTTTTTCACACAAAATTATTTAGCTCTGGAGTCTGGAATACAAGTTATATGAATGAAATATTCATTGATTTTGCATAAAGAATCAGATGATTTATATTTCGATACAGTTTTAAATATTTAAGTATAATAAATTACTGTAGTACTGTGATAATGTAAAAGATATTACCACTGAATGAATCACATTTTAGAAATTTTTAAATGAAATTACATTTCAGTTGGAAAGTGTTTCATAATCAATGCTTATGCATGATTGATCTTTCTTGTTATCCTTAGTCTTGGTCTATAGTTATTTATTTGTAACAGATATGCTAGAGATGGATTTTTTTGTACTTACCGTAGTTTATGCATAGTTTTCGATTAAAAATTTCAATTTTTATTTATGTATATATATATATATATATATATATATGTTTGAAATATGTAATAATAAGAATTATGTAAAAATAAAAAATAAAAATATATAAAAAAAACAATTCAAGTAATATTAACATCACCATAGAAGCAAATTCACGGCCACAATGCCGATAAGAGAAAAGAACAGCACCGTCCCAAATTCGATGATTAATCAGAGCTAAATTCATCTTCAGGTCTGAGTATTTAATTCTAATTAACCCAAACAAATGCCTGTTTCAGATTAAGCAATAGCACATCACTATAAATGCTTAAACTCAGACTACAGGCAACAAAAATTGAAAAAATGAAAATAGGATACAATAAGAAAATTTGTATTACCATGAGGCATGAACCCTTCTTCTTCCACCACGTGTATCGTGATCAACCTCAACAGCTTAATCTAGAAGCACCGGAATGAACAAGTCGAAATTCTACCAGGGAGGCAGTACGAACGTTCACGGTAATACTCCCAGACCCGTCCAGTGAGTCTAAGCTGGAAACCGGACAAGCAATTCAGATTATTAACTGAATATGAATATGAATCAAAGACGAAAATTCCTACTAAACAAGTAATTCAGAGAAAAACTGGATAAACGAGAATGCCACTATACACCATTATAAGGGTGCTCAAAACGTAGTTTCAATACTGACAAAAGTTACATTTTTTTGCGAAAATAAAATTCAAAACATTAATGTTAATGCATCTTATTTTCCGATTTTTGATTTTTCTAATGTTTTTGACTTAGTTTATTATTTTTCATTTTTATTTATTTATATAATTAATAAATAATTATATATAATTTTTTTTTTTTTTTTTTTTTTTTAATTTTTTTTTGTACTGTATGTCAGTCATTATAATTGGGAATGTTTTCTAGGATGTTATCGAGTGAAATTTGATACACTGAGTTGATAATTTTAATAACAAACTTGGGGGGATATGCATTATTAGTCGCTGTACTCAATAATTCCATAAAATGCGGTAATCTATAATATTCATCACAAATTTTATTGATTCTAAGAGCCTGGTTTATTATAATATTTCTAAATACAGATATATGCAAACAAGAGTCAAAATGTTGAATTTTTGATGTATTAAATTTAAAAACCTGTCTTTTATCATACAAGTTTATAACCATATTACAATTTTGTAAATTTAAATTTAAATCTAAAAAGTTTGCAACATTAGAGTCATTATTACTTGCATTTAATTGTAAATTTTTTGGATAAAAGTTTAATACTATAGGGATATTATTAGGGGATACACATAAAATGTCATCTAAATATCTAAACATGTGCATATTATGCAAGCTTGGATTAATGTTTTTTTCATAGAAGAATAAATTCAGATTAGCTAACAAAGATGAGGCACACACCCCTTGTGGGATACCAACCTGTTGTTTAAAAAAAGTACCACCATGTTGAATATAATTCTCATAAAGAGTGAAGTTAAGTAATTTTTTAAAAAGAAAATTTGAATATTTTTGGTTGATATTATATTTTTCAAAAATTCCTAAAATAATTCTATACAGATCATCTATATTTATATTATTAAACAAATCTTTGAAGTCAAAGGTATAAATACTATGAATATTAGTAAGAGTTTTCAATTTCTTAACTAATTCAAAACTGTTTTTTACAATATGACAATTATTTGAGATTTCATCTGACAAGGATACTTCATGTAATATCTTTAATAATAATTTTCCAGCATTAGTAATGTAAGAATTATGCCCACTGGTAATGGTTCGAAAAGCAACAGGGGATTTATGAAACTTGGGTACTAAAACAATATATGGAATGTTATTACAACTATTTTTTAGATGGATTTGCTTATATTTATATATATATATATATATGTATGAAAATCCAATAATAGAATAGAAGTAGTAACTCATAATACTACACTAACTAACTTAAAATTCGCCTAGAATATACAAAGAAGTTAAAAGAAATTCAACCAAAATGAGAAAATTTAAATACATGTTAATTTTCATCAAGCTAAGGATAATCAACAAATATCAATGGTGTGGAATCGAGAATAGGAATACAAAAAATACCAAGCATTAAAGTTTGCACGTGAAAAAGCTCTAGGCTTAAGAATGGTTCATTTCGAAAAAATTATTTTTCAAGTCCTAATATTGGGTTGGAGGGAAAGTTATGTCGTATTTTAAATAGGCAGGTGATTTTTCTTGTAAATAAAAAGAACATCTGTAACAAGTCGAGAAATTGCAGAAGAGTTTGGCATTCATCATACAACTGTTGGAGATCACATTAAATCTCTTGGGTTTGTGTTAAAGCAAAGTTTTTGGGTTCCACATGAATTAACGGAAAAGAATTTATCTGATCGTGTAAGAATGTGTTCATCACATCTGATTAGACACAATGTGGGGCCGTTTTTGGACAGGCTGGTTACTGGAGATGAAAAGTGGATTCTTTACGAGAATATTAAGAGAAAAAAATCTTACTGCAAACCAGGAACACCATCAGCAACAGTTCCAAAACCAAGTATCCATCAACGAAAAGTACTGCTTTGTTTGTGGTGGGACAGGAAAGGTCCAGTGTACTACGAGTTGCTGAAACAGGGTAAAATCATCAACTCGGATCTGTACTTCAATCAGCTGGATAAATTGAATGCAGCTATCAAAGAAAAAAGGCCGGAAAAGGAATAGTGTTCCACCACGATAATGCTCGCCCGCATACTGCAATGGTGACACAACAAAAACTGAATGCGTTAGGATGGGAAGTCCTTAGTCACCCACCGTATTCACCTGACATTGCACCATCTGATTATTACCTGTTCAGATCTCTGCAAAATTATCTAACGGGAAAAAAATTCACGTCTTTTGAAAGTGTTTCTAAGGCAGTTGCTGACTATTTTAACTCCAAGGATGAGAACTTCTACAAAACAGGAATTCACAGGTTACCTGAAAGATGGCAACAGGTTGTAACAAATAACGGAGCATATATAATTGATTAATATTAAACACATATTTTTATAAATGAATTCAAATATTTTCTTTAAAATACGACAGAACTTTCCCTCCAACCCAATATTTAAACGAAATGAACACAAAAATGCTTGTTTCTGAAACACAAGATAGATTTTATCTATAAACTCGTTTTATTTGGACGACAAGCAGAAAGATTGAAAAATTAGATAGGAAACATAAATCCCTGAAAATACACCTCAAATGTACAACCAGGACAAGCATTAGATGAGAAGAACAATGTTGCCATTCGCTAAAGTCAAAAGTAGAGATCTACTGTTGCCAATTGTGAATAATAAATAATAGTACTGCGTAAAGACTGTAAAATGTGTTATTCTACAGTAAAAGCAGCAAAATAAAAGGATGACAATACATTGAAAAGTATTTTCAAGAGAATGTAGATGTTTAGCTAAAATAAGATGCTAAGGATAAATTAAGAATTTTAGGCTAATCGAAACATATTAACTATACCATTTACTAAATATGCTAAATAATCATATAATTTATTGGTAATTTTTAGGTTATTAATGTGCAAAGCATGAAATTTTTTATCTGATAATCTATAAATTCTAAAAAGTTGATTAAGTATATTTCTATAAAATTGAATTGAGTTTCAGGAACAAAATAGTAATATTTTATTAATATTGAATTTAAAATATATTTTTGTCATATAAATTAGTAACTATCCCAATAGTAGGTTCCATAATTAAAATTTAAATCCAAATAATTAATATTATTACTAAAAGTAGTTTCATTAGGTATTAATTCCAAATTATCCGGGTAGAAATCTATATCTATGACATAATTATCAGTAAATACTAAAGATATCAGATCATCAACATATCTGTAAATTTTATAATCTGTTGAAGTAAAGGATTTTTCATAATGATATAGGTATAAATGAGCTAAAATACTGCTACTACAGCCACCTTGTGGAACCCCTGAGACTTGTAAGTATAATTTATTACCTTGAAATATATAATTATTTAAAAGAGCAAAATGGAGTAGTTTAGGAAAATTGGTAAATTTAGTTAGATTAAATTGATCAGTAACATAAGCATTATATAAAGCTAAAATTACAACATAAATATTAGAGATCTTAATATTATTAAAAAGACCTTTAAATTCAAAGTTTGAAATCCCATTATTTTACCTAGTGATGTTAATTTATTTTTTAATTCTTTTCTATTATTTAGAATAAGGTAGTTCTTACTAGAATAACGTAAATCATGATTTAGTACATTTAAATAATTTTGTAATAATTTACTCGTAGTAGTAGAATAAGAAGTATGACCACTAGTTACAGTTCTAAATTTAATAGGATTTTTATGAAATTTAGGAATAAGCACAGTATAGGGAAATTTCAAAAATTTATAGTTAATATCTAAATCACTATACATATTGATAATTTTCAATATGATACTATTTATGGAGTGTGAATCAAGTTTAATTATACTTTTATTTTTTAAATAATCTAACAGATATTATATATAGAATTTTTTACAGATAACAGCATAATTATTAGAGGCTTTATCAACACAAGTAATAACAAAAGATCTATGTAAATCATCAATAGAGTGTTTAATATTATCTATATTATGTATATATCTAGACAAATTAATACTACAAATGGTATTTTTAATAAATTTTAATATAATAAATTTCCACATATTAAATGCCTCTAAAGGCTGAGCATATTTGGAAGCTAATTCATAAATATATTTATCTAGGTCAAGATTTATTGACTTTAAGACTTTATTAGAGTTATTAGGAGAAGGTAACCAGAATTTTGTACCAAATGACATTATGGTTCTTAAAGATTTGTCTTTAACTATGGCTAAATCTCCAGTAACTATATGCCGCAAGTGTGGATTTGTAAAATTAGCATAATTGTCAACTCTACAAATACATTCACTATCTACATTTGTTGAGGAATCTTTATCTGTTAATAGAGATTGTCAAATTTTATTGTAATTAAAAATTGTTCTTCCAATATGTTTGTATTTAAAAGTCTTTGTAACATTCAAATCCTTAACAGGCAACAAATGATGAAACTGATTAAATAAATTCCTAAAATTTATATAATTATAAATAGGATGCTTAAAATAATTACTCAATAAGAATTAGAACAATTGAGTTATATTTTTAAATAATTTGATATAGTAATAAGCAATTCATAGAAAATATGATTAAAATGCTCACTAGTTAGATTTAATTTTAAGAAAATGGCATAAACTTTATTAATTTTTTTTTCTTAACCGCAAAAACCCATGATTTTATTAATTTCCATTGAAATGTGTTGTTGAATTCATGAAGTATTCTTTTAATCTCAGCTTTACAATCATGATATATATATATATATATATATATATATATATATATAAAATAAAAAAAGATAAAATTAAAAATAATAATAGTAAGACTAATTTAATATATGATCAGTGTCATACTCTGGTTCAAAAACAATACGTAGGAAAATTATGTAAAGAGGATATGAAGGGAAATATCAGACAATAGGAAAACAGTGCTACCATATAAGACAAAATGATCTTAATTTTAAATATCAATAATACACATGAATTTATCAACATTCAAGAGCGATGCATACAAATCAAGCTCAAACATCAAAGGATTATCAAAATCTGGAGGCTCAATATATTAAAATGACAAAAATAAGAGAAAAGATACAATCCGAAAATATGAAATTGGATAGAACCTCTGTAGATCCAGCTTTTCAAGAATCTTTGCATCCACAGAGGTTCCAAATGTGTTTCGCTCAACGATACAGCCACATGGCCGAAACATCGTCAAAAGATCCGACACATTTCCAGACAGTAATATAAATGAAAATAACAAAAAATAATAAAAGGAAATTGGAAAGAATATGATGAAAGTGCATAACGCAAACAAAAAAGTAATCTAACCAACAATCCACAATGATTCAGATAGAATTAAAGTCATGCCTTTCATCACCATTATACAGGACACATATTTCGTTGCTCTAAACAAAGTATTAGGAAAGAGTACTTTAGAGCGCCATCTGTTGTGAATAATAGGAAATACTCCTGAATGTTCCACCAATGGAACATACAAATTTATATGTTTCAAACTAAAAAATTAGAGATATAAAGAAAAATATGTTTACGAAATATACTAAGTAAAAATTAATAATTAGCAATTATATAATATGTATCCAAAACTTATTACTAAGACAATAAAATCTCAAAGAATAGTTTAATGTTTAAAGTATACAATAGCAATTTCAAATTTGACTAAAACAATAAATAAAATATTATTAATAGAATTCAAAATGTCTAAAGTGATATTTAACAAAATTAACAGGATATGATTCAGCCTTACAGTATTGAAATACATCTGCTAGATGGTTACTGTATTGTGTATTTTCACATAACCTAAAAATCCTATGAAATTGATTTACTAATATATATATATTAACCTAGAAATATATATTAACCTACTGTATTGTGTAACACAATATTTGTATTACATGTTTCCACCCCAATTACAAATGCCAACCTAAATAATGAACTATCTAAATGCTGCAGAGGGAGCCAATCACAACAAATGCATATATAAACAGTGGTCATCCCCGTCTGCAGCAACAGCGAATGGTAGATGTGGTAGGGAATAAATGGGGGAAAGAAAAAGCGCCCCAATGCCGTATTCAAAAAAACTCCAGTCGACTTAAAACTTTTGAACGAGTCAGCATCATGTTTTTGGTTTGTGAAAAGTGTCTGTAGAATGTGAGCAATAGAATGGTAGCGTATGCAAGTATGAGATGTGCAACGGTTTTCCTACATCATTGAGATGGCACGAACATGCACGTAACACAAAGAGTAGAGGTAACCAACTTTCAATTGTCACTATTAGCACGGAAGGCACACCTTTAACGATTATTAAAATAATTAACTACCAGTTCGTATGAGTAGATCATATGAACGAGTTCGTAAATATTGAACTACAAGAAATATTCTTTATCGATTGTTTAAAGGAAACTGTTTTTAAGAAATTTAAGTCAAAGTTATTATGTGTGTAAATATATATATTAATGTAATATTGTCAGTATTATGTGTCTTTTAATAATTGATTTAATTATAGTATAATTACTCAAGATTGCAATGGATATCTATTAAGTAAAATATTAAAATAAATTGAGCAATTAAGCAAGTGTATTTCTTTATGTTTTGTGCGTTCGTCTCCGCAGCTTGAGAACCTGGGGCTACATGCTCTTCCCCTAGCGACGGCATCATAGGTAAGTCCTATACTGGTAATTTTTGATAAGGACAATTTTACCTTATGACATATTGCACATTTTTAAAATATATTTATCAAAACTTTACATAAAGTAAAAAAACATTAACAATTGTAAAATATGTTCTTTTTTCTTATGTAATATTATGAAATACATTTGTTAACATCATTCTCGTGGATCTAGTTCATTCCAGTCACGAAAGAAGATACTTTGGATAATAGTTTTGTATTTTGACGCCTAACAATTCGTCAACAGTAATGTATCTACTATAGGAATAACCTATTTCTCCGCTTGTAAAATTTGGTGAAATTTTGGCGACGAAGTTGGCGGAATATCAGCAGCTTGGTGATGTTTCTAAATGTTACCAAATTGATAAAAAGGACGATAAATCATGTCTCATGGATACGGACACACACACACATACACAAATATGCAGACATTACCTCAAAAACGTTCGATGCATGTTCAGAGATATTTGAAACTCTTCCGTCGAGAACTCGAATTCAACCCCGTTTTGAACCCGTTACAATACTTTCTCTACACATTATGTACTATATAATGAAAGTTACGCAAAAGATAAGAAAAATATATGTATTCATAAATTACACCACAGCATACAGCTGTTTCGAGGCTATATGGGATCTCCTTCGCCAGTAATAAAAATATCAATTAACTCGAAATCAAAAATAAGAAATAAGAACAAATAATAGGTAAAATATTAACTTTAAAGTAAACTATGGGGAGACCTCTTATTGAGTTAAGCCCCCATATCTTAGTATGGCAATAAATATATATGTTAGATTCAATTTTACTATTTTCAAACAAGTCCTTAAAATAGACAGAGATTTTAGTTTTTTAAAGAAAAACTAATTCTCGTAATTTTGAAAAAGTTACTTTTAAATCTATACCTATTACCATACCGTAGTATATTTTAATCACTCAATTGAGTGCATACCAGAGAATTCTGGTTTCGTGAGGAGTTAAAGTTAGGCCGTATCAATTAAGACAATCTTAAATTACTTCAAAGACTTTTATTCATATTAGCACAATTAAATTATTATTAGATAAATGTTAATTTCTTGATTAAATATTCATTTATAAAATATACATGTTGCAACTAAATTTTAATGCAGTTATTCTATTTTCTTAAGGCACAATCAATATTATCAAATTCGAATTTATCTTCAATCATTTTGCATTTTAAAAGATAATCATATTATATCACACTTTATATAAATATATACTCAATCAAATAGGTAAGAGTTTTCTCTTCCTTTACTTTTATGGACCAAGACAATTCTATATTAACTTTCATTTTAAGTCAATAAAATAAACTACACTTACGTGTCTTCTTTCAAATAATTACCCATTTTAGATAGTTGTGATTTTACTCATAATAGCATTCAGTATCAAAGGCACTTTATTCCTCTTGAAGTTCCAGACACTATTGTTTATTTGAAAGTTCACATTTGCTGATAAAGTTCACTTGTGAAAATGGGTTCATCACTTTGCAGGGTCAATTACAATTTCTTGGTAAGTTCACTTAATCATTATATTGATAATTCTATGGATTGTCTCTAGGTGTAGACTATTTTATGCAGTCTTCGTGTACTACTCCATTTATGCAATTTGCTCTTTTATCAGCTATGGCGTACATAAATTCTTGCTACGTCCTCTATCTTCAGGTCAGGTATAATTCACTGTAGCCAATACCACCTAATTTGTCATCATTCAGGAACTTTAAATCTAATTCATGACAGTCTTTAAAATGAAGCATTTTTGCAAAGCAAAATGTCGTAGAATAAATGCTTTCATCTATTGCTGCATCTAAATTGTAATTCTTTACTCACTCTATTCATTGAATCCATCTCCGTAGCTCAAAACTCACAATCGTTCATCCTTTTTAGCATCCTCAGTCACAGTCAAGATACATATACATATTCAAAATCTGTAAGGTGAGGCTATGGGATGCCTCACCCCACTCCGGTGCAAAAGTTCTATCTCTCTAGATACTGTATCTATTTTAACAATCTATCTATAAGAATTCTATAAGTATATGTAAAGTTCACAGCTTCGGCTATATGTACACTTCCAAACTGCGGACGTACACAGCCGTACTTCGGCTTCACTCTGACCCAGTTCTCTCTTGTATCCCTCCGCGTCGTACCAGTCTGTATCATCTCCCGACAGTGCTTTTCCCCTTTTCTTCGTTCGTGGGAAAGCGGCATGAAAAAAGAAAGAGCGTTTCTTCTATTCCCTTGGTATTCTATTTGGCTGGTCTCAACTTTGCAGAGAGTATTGTCAGGGTAACATCTAATCTTGTTTGATGTCTGGCATGGGAATACTTGATGCCTCTTTTTGACTCGAGCTGTTTCACATTTATCATGTACAGTGGCACTTTTATAGTTGTTTCAGGTGTGTTTCTCACCTTCCTGAAATAACTGTTGCCCTTGGTCGGGTCAATGTCATTGTGCCAGTTGCTTGCTATTCCATCCATTCACAATATTAATTCATATTTTTAATAATAAAAATGTTATATTTTATAAATTGCACAAAATATGTCCAGTATGTCTATCATACTGCGACATAATCCCTCTGGTCCACAAAAGAAAAGAAGAAAACAAACTCACCCATTGATGTGAACACAACATCCATCATCATTCCAGAAATGGTCAATTCCTGATCGTCCATTATTCAAGTTTCATTTCTGTCCAATCTACTCTCAATTGTAAGACAATCATTAATGTCATATATTATACACATATTCAATTTTTCCACAACATAAATTCACAAAATATAAACTACATCACTAATATTCACTTTTCAACTTTTGTACAATTTTCATTAATTTCAATATCATATTCGTAACAATACATTTCCATATTACCAATTAATCAATCTTATTCATATCAGTTTCAATACAATACTCATATTCTATTAATGTCACAATTCCATTTCAAAATTTATCACTATTTCACAAATTCCACATTACAATTTTCCAATTCATTTCAAAAAAAATTTTCTTTTTTCACAAGTGTCGTTATTCAGTTCAATTTTTTCATTATCCATTTTTGTATCCTCATTCATCTTTAATTCATTTCCTCAATCAAAATTTACTCTCAATTTGTTCAATTTTTAAATTTTCAAATTTTCGCAAAAATTTTTACTTTAACAATTTGTGTTATTGAGTTCCTTCCTCGTTATCATATCTCTAACACTAGAGTTAAGTTTTCATTCCCTTATTTAGGTTAACTACTCCATTGCTATTGATATTTAAACGTTTATCATTGAGTTTGCTTTAGATTCAATACTTATCAACAATGTAAATCTAAGTTTTCATTCAATCATTAATATTATTCAGTTAACTTCATTCCATGATTAATTTTCGTAAAATTACTCAGTTATGAATATTAATTTACTTGTAATGTCTTGAGTTATCTTATATGTTTACTAAGTTATTTTATCTATACTCATTTTAGTTATCCTCAAACTTATTTCATTTTTAACTCGTCAGTTAAATTTTTGAATTTTCCTCAATTTCTTTCACTTTTTTACTTCATTTTCAAAATTTTTTTTTCAAATCCTTTTTGTCGACACAATTTATCCAATCATTCAATAATCCTACTTCATCTATTAATCACACATTATATTCACAGTACATTGTCATTATATCACTACATACAATTGCATATTATTTTCAACATTTCACCTTTTTACATATTATACATATACACTGTCATACAATATTTATACATGTTCAGATTGTCCATTACAAATTGCCTTTAGTACTCAATCATTTTCCACCAAAATTTATTTATTTTTTGATATTACGGTATCCATGTCATTAAATTTTGCATATTCTTTCAGTTTGTATGTTTTCAATAAAATTTGAATTTTACCATTGTCTTTCAGTTCTTAAATCACTTTTACCTTTGTTTCAATTTATTTCCCAATTTTACCAATTTCTATCCACCAGTTCAATTTTGATTTGATTCTATGTTCATTCAGTTATTTTAAATCAATTTTTTTTACCATCATGTATCACAATTTACCTTAATGATTTTACTTTTATTTTCCTTTTTAAATAGATATCATTGACTCCTTCATTTGCTTTTTTTTTTTTTTTTTTTTGTAATTCAAAATGTAAATATCACCATGTTATCCTTAACCACTATAATACTTTCAAAAACAGTCCCTCATCACTATACCTAGTCACATACCATACTCCTACAATCCTTTACCTTAAATTTTAAATGCATTAAAGAAAAATTTTAACTTTTTTTAGTCATTATTATTAACTCATTATTTTACAAATTATTTAATTTTATAGCTGCTAAATTACTCAAGTTTAGATCTAAGTTCACCTCTAAGTTAGAAATTTTTGTTTAGACAATTTTATGTGTTTTAGCAATTTTAAAATTTCAATATTGAATTGATGTTTTATTTACGCCAGCGTTAATATTACACCTTGTTTTCTATCATTACTGCAGGTTTTGATCAGAAGAACAAATAATTTGCCTCATTTGCACTTTGTCTTATTAATTCCATTACTGTTGTAAGTGAGTTCTTAACTCAGGAACTATGAATAATTTGTCGAAGTGTACTTTTATGTTTTCTCCTTCTTGATTTTGAATTAATGCATTGTTGTTTCTAAAAATTCTTATGATTTCATAAGGACCAGAATATTTTGGCTTTAAAGAAGCTGCAGGTATGAAATTCTTAAGATATACTTTATCTCCTACTTTGAATTCATGATTTCTTGGTTGAGTAAAATATTTCTCTTTATCCTTATTAGATTTGGTTTGATTTTCATAAACCTGTTTTAGAATCTCCCTGTGTGCTTTTTCTGTTTTCTCTACCATTTGTTGAAATGACAAACTGGTGAGTTGTACATCCTTATTCAGGTCGAATGTTGTTCTGAGTTCTCTATTGTAGAAAATTTGTGCAGGAGTAAATCCAGTAACTACGTGTTTTGAGTTGTTGTATTCATTTTTGAATATTAGAAGTTTCTTGTGCCAGTCGAATGATTCGTTTGCTAGGCATGCTAAAGATGCTTTCAGTATAGAATGGACTCTCTCTAATAATCCATTTCCTTGTGGTCTATACAAGCTTGTTTTGTGGTGATTGATTTTCAGCTTTCTTAAGAATTCTGTGAAAACACTAGATGTAAATTGCGAACCATTGTCTGTATAAATGATTTTTGAAAATCCGTATCTGCTGTAATAGTCGGATAAAACATTTACTATACATTCTGCTGAGATATTTCTAACAGGTATTGCCTCCAGATATCTACTCACATGATCTATGATTGTTATGATATAACTGTGCTGTCCTGTAGATCTCACTAATTTTCCAACAATGTCAATCGCTATAGTTTCACCAACTTTAAATTTCTTTGGCTGTAATTGAATGGGTTGTTTCTTAATAACTTTGTTTTTAAATTTTAAACACTTTTCACAATTTAAGCAAAAATTCTTTACATCTGCAAACATACCATTCCAAAAGTATAATCTTTTTATCTTATTATGTGTCTTTCCAATACCAAAGTGTGCTACATGTGCAGCTTGAATTGCTATTCTTTGTAGCTTTTTGGGAATTACTATTCTTATCAACTCCTTGTCTTTTCTATCTTTCTTAGCTTTCAATTTAATTCTTAATAAATTATCATCTTTATCAATTTTGTAACATTTTACTTTTTCGATTATGTCGCAGTATGATAGACATACTGGACATATTTTGTGCAATTTATAAAATATAACATTTTTATTATTAAAAATATGAATTAATATTGTGAATGGATGGAATAGCAAGCAACTGGCACAATGACATTGACCCGACCAAGGGCAACAGTTATTTCAGGAAGGTGAGAAACACACCTGAAACAACTATAAAAGTGCCACTGTACATGATAAATGTGAAACAGCTCGAGTCAAAAAGAGGCATCAAGTATTCCCATGCCAGACATCAAACAAGATTAGATGTTACCCTGACAATACTCTCTGCAAAGTTGAGACCAGCCAAATAGAATACCAAGGGAATAGAAGAAACGCTCTTTCTTTTTTCATGCCGCTTTCCCACGAACGAAGAAAAGGGGAAAAGCACTGTCGGGAGATGATACAGACTGGTACGACGCGGAGGGATACAAGAGAGAACTGGGTCAGAGTGAAGCCGAAGTACGGCTGTGTACGTCCGCAGTTTGGAAGTGTACATATAGCCGAAGCTGTGAACTTTACATATACTTATAGAATTCTTATAGATAGATTGTTAAAATAGATACAGTATCTAGAGAGATAGAACTTTTGCACCGGAGTGGGGTGAGGCATCCCATAGCCTCACCTTACAGATTTTGAATATGTATATGTATCTTGACTGTGACTGAGGATGCTAAAAAGGATGAACGATTGTGAGTTTTGAGCTACGGAGATGGATTCAATGAATAGAGTGAGTAAAGAATTACAATTTAGATGCAGCAATAGATGAAAGCATTTATTCTACGACATTTTGCTTTGCAAAAATGCTTCATTTTAAAGACTGTCATGAATTAGATTTAAAGTTCCTGAATGATGACAAATTAGGTGGTATTGGCTACAGTGAATTATACCTGACCTGAAGATAGAGGACGTAGCAAGAATTTATGTACGCCATAGCTGATAAAAGAGCAAATTGCATAAATGGAGTAGTACACGAAGACTGCATAAAATAGTCTACACCTAGAGACAATCCATAGAATTATCAATATAATGATTAAGTGAACTTACCAAGAAATTGTAATTGACCCTGCAAAGTGATGAACCCATTTTCACAAGTGAACTTTATCAGCAAATGTGAACTTTCAAATAAACAATAGTGTCTGGAACTTCAAGAGGAATAAAGTGCCTTTGATACTGAATGCTATTATGAGTAAAATCACAACTATCTAAAATGGGTAATTATTTGAAAGAAGACACGTAAGTGTAGTTTATTTTATTGACTTAAAATGAAAGTTAATATAGAATTGTCTTGGTCCATAAAAGTAAAGGAAGAGAAAACTCTTACCTATTTGATTGAGTATATATTTATATAAAGTGTGATATAATATGATTATCTTTTAAAATGCAAAATGATTGAAGATAAATTCGAATTTGATAATATTGATTGTGCCTTAAGAAAATAGAATAACTGCATTAAAATTTAGTTGCAACATGTATATTTTATAAATGAATATTTAATCAAGAAATTAACATTTATCTAATAATAATTTAATTGTGCTAATATGAATAAAAGTCTTTGAAGTAATTTAAGATTGTCTTAATTGATACGGCCTAACTTTAACTCCTCACGAAACCAGAATTCTCTGGTATGCACTCAATTGAGTGATTAAAATATACTACGGTATGGTAATAGGTATAGATTTAAAAGTAACTTTTTCAAAATTACGAGAATTAGTTTTTCTTTAAAAAACTAAAATCTCTGTCTATTTTAAGGACTTGTTTGAAAATAGTAAAATTGAATCTAACATATATATTTATTGCCATATAAACAACTTGCAATGATGAGAGGAATCCAACGTATCTTCCAAATAGTTTTATTCTGCAATTTAACTTCAATTTTACTGTAGAAAGTATGTTTTTAAAGGAAAATAATGAGTGTCACTTTCCCTTATAAAGTAAAGGGAAAGATTGCGATGTGACCGAAAATTCAATTTAGAATTGAGTTTTGACTGAATGAAATGTTTTAAGCATCCCTGAATTTGAATAGAACGATTTTGAGGTGATTTCTGTGTATGTATGTTAGTGAGTGTGTGTGTGTGTGCGTGTATGCATATTAGTGCATACTAGTTAGTGTAGGTTAGTGTGTATGCATATTAGTGCAAGTGTGTGTGTGTGCATGTTAGTGTGTGTGTATGCGTATGTGTGTATGTATGTATGTATGTACGTGTGAGTATATATGTGTGGAAACCCCAGGCCGTCCGACTCATCCAGAGGACTTGAGTAACTATTTGGACGACCGGGAGTATATATGTGTGTAAATATGTGTAAATATATGTGTGTAAATATATGTGAGTATATATGTGTGTAAATATGTGTAAATATATGTGTGTAAATATATGTGAGTATATATGTGTGTAAATATATCTGTGTCTATGTGTGTGTGTCCGTGAATCTGTGGCTGTGATATCTCACGAATAAATGGAGCATTTCAAACCTAATTTGATATTTTTATTACAAACAGTAAATTTATAAACCAATAACGTTAATAATAATTAAATAAATAATCATTTTATACATAATTTTTTTATAAAAAGACGAATGGCAAATTTATTATTTTATTATATTTTATATATTTGTATAAATCTAAATAAACAATATATAATAATAAATAATAATTTTATTATATTTTATATATTATAATAAATAATAATTTTATTAAGTCTTTTTCGAGATATTGCACGATTTTCGATTGCCCTTTGGATAATTTAAGAATCACAAAATTCAGCTCAGTTGAATAAGTAATCATGACATACGTAATTTTTATTAGTTAACGATTGACACAAACAATAGAACGTTGGTATTGTGGTATCAAGTTTTAGTTTATCAAATTTATAAACAATATTGCGCTGTGTTGACCAGGTTCATTTTCCCCGGCCGACTCTAGGAGTCGGTTGGTCAGCCAAGGTTCGATGCTAATGGAAAGAGCAACACATAAATCTAACAGAGTGGAAAGCAGAACAAGAAAATTCTAAATGATAAATATTTATTCAAATCGAAATTAACAATATTTAAGCAATAGAATAAGTATTTTCTTGCTCCTCCTTCAATACAATTTTTCTTATGCAAGCAACTCAAATACAAAAATGTACTTACAAATGCTGTTGACAACTCAATACCTTTCCAACAATTCCGAGGAGAAGGGAGGACTTGTCGATCTCACTCTTACCATTTTCACTCTCGAAGGGCCTTGGATGGCCAAGGCTCAAGGACCGGAATCTTGAACTAAGACACTTACAATTCCCGGAGATGAATTTAGTTCACAAGGCAGGCTTTCATAAGTTCGTGCAGTGCATCATTTTCGGTATTCTGCACGCAAAGATACATACATTCGGTCGTCAAAATTAAAACTCAAAGATACCGTCTCGTTGGCAATAGATTTTGATGGTGATAAGCATGGTCCTTTCCCTCGCGTTATCTCTCCATTCTTTCATTCCGAAATTAATATTGTACTCATTACTTTAATATTAAACCACTCAAAGATTTTAATCTATTTTTCTTGCCAACTCTTCCCCGGCTCCTGCACTCCATCCTAATCCAGAGTCAAAAGCCCGGAGCGTCATTCGAATGGCTCCCACGTCACCCAACAATCAAGCCCTCATTTTCTACCGACACCTGCATCAGTGACGTAACGTAATTATAACCGCAGCCACGCCACTTCCAGACAAACGCTGGCGTCAGCCACCCTAGTAAAAAACCGAGACTGAACGAAATCTTACTGTCTCGTGTTAGCCTACCAGAACAGAGAATAATTTGGCAAAATGGCTCAGAAATGTAAGAAGTTGAGACCGTGTTCCGAAAGTCGATACGATAGTACTAATCATTCTCGAAATGTTGTACGACTTTCAAATAATTTTTTCACAAAAATGACACAAAACTAAACATCGTCAATTCGCCAAATATGTTTACTTTCTATATGCAACATTATGCAACATCATTCTCGTAAATGTAGTTCGTTCCATTCACGAAAGAAGATGCGTTTTGTAATAGTTTTGCATTATGACGCCCGATGATTGAATGTTAATTGCATTTCGATGAGGTTATTTCACGTGAGTATGAATCTTCTGCCCTATCTACGCTTTGTTAACTTTCGCGGCACATATTTTTTGCCGAAATACTGCTCAAACAGTTGCAAAATATTTTCTGAAAGATAAAATGCAATGCTTAGATTATATTAAAACTAAATTTAATACCTAATAAAACATAGAATATATTTTTTATTTTAATCCAAAATATTTTTGGTGCTGCCATCTGTTGTAATTTAATTCATACCGATTATTTTTATATTTTAATGAACATTTTTAAATATCTATTCCTTCTAATACAGTATTAAATACAACAACAGATCATATATAATAATGCCACAGTCACGGAAAGGTAATGTCACATTCTATAAATTTGATAAGGGGATCTGAATGTATATCACTGAGGACTGCAGTTTTGTTTTCAAGTTCAAGTCCAAGTTCAATTGCGTTTCCGTGATTGTGGCATTATTACATATGATCTGTTATATTTAATAGCCTATTAGAAGGAATAGACATTTAAAAATGTTCATTAAAAAATAAAAATAGTTGGTATGAATTAAATTACGGCAACAGATGGCAGCACCAAAAATATTTTGAATTAAAATAAAAAATATATTATATGTTTTATTGGGTATTAAATTTAGTTTTAATATAACCTACGCATTGCATTTTATCCTTCAGAAAATATTTCGCAACTGTTTGAGCAAAATTTTGGCGAAAAACGTGTGCCGCGAAAGTCAACAAAGCGCGGATAGGGCAGAAGATTTACTGACGCTCACCTTTAAGTCATTCTATGCGGTGAGTTGCCAAAAGTATCCGACGTTAATCTTTGTGGTATTAATTCAGTAACCAAAGCATTGAGATGTGTGTCTTGCACAACATTATGTCACTGTGAAAAAATAAAGGCGTTGAATTATGTGGAGATAGTCATGTTACATAAGATTTTCTATTATTTTCATTTATATGGTTTATGTTGTTTTATTTTATTATTAGAGACTACTTCAGTATGACGCCACACTTGATATTATGACAATATCTCATACTGTACTAAAAATATGATTTATTGTATATATTCTGAAAGAGTCGCATATAATTTCCATTTGTAATATATCCTGATTGTGCAGTCTCCTTGGTATTATGTTGATATATTTTTCTAACCTGAAATATATACACCATTGAAGAGAAAGGCACGTTTGTGTTATTTTTATGTAGAATTGTTTCAGAAAAATATAACTTTTCTATGCCTATTCTTTCATTAAAGGACGAATGATATAGATTTAGCATCAAATTCCGAAAGAAGTAAAATATTTCCACTTCTACAAGATAAGATTAAATGACAACTGATATATTTAGCATTAAATTCCAAAAGGAAAAAATGTCCCCTTCTGCATCTTTCTCCTGTTCCAGTTCAAGCATTTTCCTCATATTTGAAACATTTATTTCTAAAAATTGGCTATAGATAGAGCTTAAGTAACAACTGATATAGATTTAGCATCAAATTTTGAAGGAAATAAAATATTTCCACTTCTACTGCTTTTTCCTTTTCCATATCAAACATTTTCCTTTTACTTGAAACATCTATTTCTAAAGATTGGCTATATATAGCTTAAATGACAACTGAAATACTTAGCATTAAATTCCGAAGGAAAAAACATTTCCCCTTCTGCTTATTTCTTCCAGTTCAAGCATTTTCCTTTTGTACTTGAAACATCTGTTTCTAAAGATTGACGTTAGATAGAGCTTAAATGGCAACTGATATAAATTTAGTTTAACAGCAAATTCTGGAAGAAATAAAAAAATTTCCCATTTTGCTTCTTTCTCCATTCCCAGTACAAACATTCTCCTTTTACTTGAAATCACTCGGATAGGCAGCGACCAACTGCAGACTATGATTGCTCAAATCGGAACAATATAATTGGCAGCGTCCCGGATAGACGCCGTTGCGTAGTTTACTTAAGACTACACCCCAATACAATATTTAGTTAACAATCAAATTATTTATTTGCTCTATAAACAAAACCCTTAAACGGTCAGAAATCGTAAAATATATGCAAAACATGCTTTACATACAACGGCCTAATGATAAAAAGAAAGTCTAACTCATTTCTTCAGCGTAGGTCACTGTGTCCTACTACAAAATTTAATTAAAGACCAATTTTCTTCTTGAAGAAGCTCTTGAGTTTTAGTTTCAAATACCACAGTATTACAACAAATCTAATAAAACTTAAGTTTCGGACTTCCCGATAAACAGGGGTCTACAAAGATCCAGATATATTAAAAAAAAATTTATAAAGACAAGAATTTTAAAACTATATTTGGCTTTTTTTTTTTTTTTTTTTTTTTTTTTTTTTACAAATTTTCTCAGAAAAAATGTAAAATAAATTACTTGGAAATCTTTAATATATATATATATATATATATATATTTATGTATAATATATATAGTAGTATATAATGTATAATATGTACAGTAGTTTATGCTTAATTTTCGGTTAAAATCTCTCAATTTATATATATATATATATATATAATATTAAGTTCTCAATTCCCATATTATTTTAATAAGATTTAAAATAAGAAGGAAAATAGAAATGAAACATGTTATTGAATATTGTCCTTATCTACTATTTTGTTACAGATCAGAAAACCATTCCCATTGAAGCTACTTTATACAGTGAAACAACAAAATAACTAAGGTACTCTGTGTGAATTGGCTCCATTTCAATAAGGCTTTAAGGTTTTACAGCTCAAAAAACCTGCATAAACATAACATAAAAATATAAGACCTGCTGCAGCAGGTGCAATGTTTCTGTCGGCGATTTTCCCATACGTTGGCAGAATTTGTTATTCGCACGTTGTTCTTCAAACGCAATTTCCGTTTTCGACGAACGCGAACAACTAAAGTTCACTGATATGCATTGTCTGGGAAAATACCTTCTTCCTTTTCACATCTCGCATCACATGTGCCTCTACGCCACGGTAAAATAGTTCCCTTCTCCTCCAGTCAGGGTTAGAGATATCACCATATTTATATATATATATATATATATAATATTAAGTTCTCAATTCCCATATTATTTTCATAAAATATTATTTAAAATAAGAAGGAAAATAGAAATGAAACATGTTATTGAATATTGTCCTTATCTACTATTTTGTTACAGATCAGAAAACCATTCCCATTGGAGCTACTTTATACAGTGAAGCAACAAAATAACTGAGGTACTCTGTGTGAATTGGCTCCATTTCAATAAGGCTTTAAGGTTTCACATCTCGCTTCACATGTGCCTCTACGCCACGGTAAAATAGTTCCTCTCTCCTTCAATCCGAGTTGGAGATATCACTATAGTCTCTGAACTTTCTGATCCTACCTTGTATTTTAAATAATCACAATACTACAATAATTTATTATAATTGAAAACTTCATAGAAAATGAACTTTATTCGAATGACGTCATCAAAACATAAATTGTCTGGCTTTCTATGTAAAAGCAATGAATGTTTCATTCATATCACTTTTATTCCAGACTCCAGAGCTAAGTAATTTTGTGTGAAAACATTCAGCAATTCTTATACAACTCATCTCACAAACACTTGTTCACATTCTGCATTCATTAAAATTAGGCTTTATTGTAGAAATAATCAAAGTTTGATGATCATTTAAACTAAAAATATTGTAATTGCTTTGGCACAGAATATAGATGCACTGAAAATACGCAAAACTAAAGTGGTTTTAGGACGGATGCAAGACTAAATATAAATTTAAAATAACTTTAAAAGTCACGATTTTTTCACTAGGAAGAAAAGATGGATGTCATATTTTATTCTGAAGTGGATCACGTGATATCTCCATATAATATGGGTGTAATTATTATTTTAATTTTTATTTAAAAAACTACAAAACATATTTTACTGATTTTTTTTTGCATATTTTATGGAATAAATTGAATATATCCTAAAATTTTCGAAGCAACTTGTGAATGAATTTTAACATCGCTTAAAAAATGTTTGAAAAATTGGATCAAATAGGCTTCGATGTATTTCACTTTTTCAACCCAGGTTCAATCCAAAGCTAATTGGGTGATATTATTTATTTACATTCCCGTATGTTCCACATACCGTCTGAACAACATACTGAAATTCCATAAAGTTATTTTTACGACAGTTATCGTGCGAACGGATAGACAGACAGACAGAATGAATAAAGTCATAAAACTTTGCAACTATTTTGGAAAATGTTAAAAAGCGACAGCGGATCCAGTCCGATGAAGCCGTAATTGATTTTACTTGAATCGCGTCTTTCTTTGTGGGTCATTAAATTTCTACAGCTGACGACTTTTAAAATGTTACTTTTTTATATAAGAAATTCAAACATAAACGCATTTTGATATATTAAATCATTCGTTTCTTGTTAAATTCCTATTAATAATCACTTAACGCATGGGTAGCCAATGTGTATTTTTTTTTCTTGTTTCTACGTTATTTTCCCGTACCATTAAGTTTTAGTTTGTTTTACAAGATTCTATTAGATCAGATACAACACAAATTTCGATCCATTGAAAACTTTCTCGAATCCAAACAATTAATAATATTATATAATTAATAAAGTTATAGTCACATTGTTTACATTCTTTCTAATAAAAAAATTCAACATTAATTATAAATATCAGAAAATACAACTGAGCTCATGATTATTGATTAACAATAGGATTAATAAAATAATTTAATGTAATAATCATACTTTTTGATAGAAATAAATTTATTCATATCTGGTTCCATTTTACATAATTTTAAACGTTAACTTGTCTTCAAGTGGAATTTTACTCTTACCTGTTTTTAAACACTTTACAACAAAGTTGAAAAGTGTTTATGACTTTGTTCATTCTGTCTGTCTGTCTGTCTGTCTGTCCGTTAGCACGATAACTGCCGTAAAAATGACTTAATCAAAATGAAATTTTAGTATGTTGTTCAAATGGTCTGTTGGACTTATGGGAATATAAATGAATAATATCACCCAATTAGTTTTGGATTGAACCCGGGTTGAAAAAATGAAATACATTGAGCCCTATGGGACCTAATTTTTCAAACATTTTTTAAGCGGATTTAAAATTCACAAATTGCATCGAAAATTTTAGGTAATAGTCAAATTGTTCCATAAAATATATAAAAAAAATTCAGCGAAATATATTCAGTAGTTTTTTATTAAATAAAAATTAAAATATTAATTACACATCTTATATGAAACGATCACGTGACCATGATATAAAACGATCATATGACCCACTTCAAAATGATATATGGCATCCATCTTGTTTCAAAATCGTGATTTTTTAAAGTTCTTTTTAATTCATATTGAGTGTTGTATCCGTCCTAAAACTACTTTATTTTTGCTTAAATTCTGTGCATCTACATAATAAAACGACACAATGACAATATATTCGAGTTTAAATTCTCATTCAAATTTGATTATTTCTACAACTAAGCCTATTTTTCACCTATGTAAAATGTAAACAGCAAAATACGTAGAATGAGTTGTATATTAGAATTACTGTATTTCTTTAACACAAAATAATTCAGTCCATGGAGTCTGCATGGCTGATATGAATGAAATATTAGTTGATTTTATAAACAGAAGGACGATTTTCTTCGATGAAGTTTTAAGCATAGAGTTTATGAATTGTAGCTCCATGGTCTTAATTTTTAAATAAAATAAATTATTGTAGTAATGTGATGAATGACATGAATGGGAGAAAGTTATGAATGAAATCCTGCTTTTATAGAGAGATCCAGGCGTGTTATTTTTTCTATGACGTCATTTGAATTTATTTCAGTTGTTTTCGATGAAGTTTTCAAATATAATAAATTATCGTAGTATTACAATAGTTTTAAAAATATTAAGGTGGAATGTATTGCATTTTAGAGAAATTTAAACTAGGCAATTTATATTTCAATGCCGTCATTTGAATGAAGTTCATTTTTTTCATTGAAGGTTTAAGTTTTCAAATATAATAAATCAATGTAGTATTGTGATAAGTTTTAAAATATTACTGAGGAATGTATTGCATTTTCGACTTTTTTAAATAAAATTGCATTGCAGTTGGAAAGTGTTTCATAATCAATGCTTTAAGCATGATTGATCTTGTTTAACATTTTACAACATAGTTGAAAAGTATTTATGACTTTGTTCATTCTGTCTGCCCATTAGCACGATAACTGCCGTAAAAATGACTTTATCAAAATGAAATTTGAGTATGGTGTTCAGACGATCTGTGAGACCTATGGGAATATAAATGAATAATATCAGCCAATTAGTTTTGGATTGAACCCGGGTTGAAAAAATGAAATACATTGAACCCTATGGGATCTAATTTTTCAAACATTTGTAAGCGATTTTAAAATTCACAAATTCCTTCGAAAGTTTTAGAAAATATTCAAATTATCCCATAAAATATATAAAAAAAATTGCAGCAAAATATATTCAGTAGTTTTTTAAATAAAAATTACAATAATATTTACGCTCTTTATATGAAGAGATCACGTTACCATTAGATGAAGAGATCACGTTACCATTATATGAAGAGATCACGTGACCCACTTCCCGTACCATTACGTTACCCACTTCAAAATAAAATATGCCACCCATCTTGTGTCATAATCGTGATTATTAATTAACAATAGGATTTTCAAAATAATTTAATGTAATACACATACTTTTTGACAGAAATTAATTTATTCATATCTGGTTTCATTTTAAAAGTTCTTTTTAATTCATATTTAGTGCTGTATCCGTCCTAAAACCGCTTTATTTTTGCATAAATTCTGTGCATCTACATCCTGACACAACGCAATTACAATGCATTTGAGTTTAAATGAACATCAAACTTTGATTATTTCTACAACGAAGCATGTAAACACCAAAAGTGGTAGAATGAGTTATATAAGAATTGCTGCATTTCTTTAATGCATAATTATTAAGCTCATGGAGTCTGCAATATAGCTGATATGATTGAAACATTCATTGATTGTAGAAAGAGAAGCAGACGATTTTTTCGATGAAGTTTTAAGCATAGAGTTAAATTACTTGAACCTCCATGGTTTTAAGTTTTTAAATAAAATAAATTATTATAGTATTGTGATGAATGAAATACTGGCTTTTATAAAGAGAGCCAGGAGATTTATATTTCGATGACGTCATTTGAATAAAGTTAATTTGTTTCCGATGAAGTTTTCAAGTATAATAAATTATTGTAGTATTAAGATAATTTTAAAAATATTACTGAGGAATGTATCGCATTTTAGAGATGTTTAAACTAGGCAATTTATATTTCAATGCCGTCATTTAAATGAAGTTCATTTTTTTCGATGCAATTTTAAGTTTTCAAATATAATAAATTAATGTAGTGTTGTGATAATTTTAACAAGAAAGATCAATCATGCTTAAGGCATTGATTATGAAACACTTTTCAACTTCCTTGCAATTTTATTTAAGCATGTCTAAAATTCAATACATTCCTCGGTAATATTTTAAAACTTATCACAATACTACATTAATTTATTATATTTGAAAACTTAAGCCTTCATCGAAAAAAATGAACTTCATTCAAATGACGGCATTGAAATATAAATTGCCTGGTTTAAACATCTCTAAAATGTTATACATTCCTCGGTAATAATTTTAGAATTATCATAATACTACAATAATTTAATTTATTTGAAAACTTCATCGAAAACAACTGAAATTCATTCAAATGACGTCATAGAAAAAATAACACGCCTGGCTCTCTCTATAAAAGCAAAATTTCATTCATAAATAATTTCCCATTCATGTCATTCATCACAATACTACAATAATTTATTTTATTTAAAAATTAAGACCATGGAGCTACAAGTAATTAAACTCTATGCGTAAAACTTCATCGAAAAAAATCGTCCTTCAGTTTGTAAAGTCAATGAATATTTCATTCATATCAGCTACGCAGACTCCATGGGCTAAATGATTTTGTGTTAAAGAAATACAGCAATTCTAATACAACTCATTCTACATATTTTGCTGTTTACATTTTACATAGGTGAAAAATAGGTTTCGTTGCAGAAATAATCAAATTTGGATGAGCATTTAAACTCAAATATATTGTAATTGCGTTGTTTCAGCATGTAGGTGCACAGAAATTAAGTGGTTTTAAGACGGATACAACACTCAATATGAATTAAAAAGAATTTTAAAAATCACGATTTTGAGACAAGATGGATGCCATATATCATTTTGAAGTAGATCACGTGATGAACTTCACGTGACCTACTTCAAAACATTCATATCATGGTCACATGATCGCTTCATATAAGAGGTGTTATTATTATTTTAATTTTTATTTAAAAAACTACTGAATATATTTCGCTTAATTTTTTTTTATATATTTTATTTAACAATTTTAATATTATCAAACATTTTCGAAACAATTTGTGAATTATAAATCCGTTGAAAACATGCTTGAAAAATTAGGTCCCATAGGGCTCAATGTATTTTGTTTTTTCAACCCGGGTTCAATCCAAAACTAATTGGGTGATATTATTCATTTATCTTCCCCTAGGTCCTACAGACCGTTTGAACAACATACTAAAATTTCATTTTGATTAAGTCATTTTTACGGCAGTAATCGTACTAATGAACAGACAGACAGACAGAATGAACAAAGTCATAAACACTTTTCAACTTTGTTGTAAAGTGTTAAAAATATTACCGAGGAACGTATCGCATTTTAGAGATGTTTAAATAAAATTGCATTGAAGTTGGAAAGTGTTTCATAATCAATGCTTTATGCATGATTGATCTTCCTTGTTATATATATCGTTTCTATGTTATCACGTCTATTGTTCCTCAAAATTCTGTTAAAATCCAAATGCAATTTTTTTATGGGCGACCCTCGATTTTATTTTGAATCGTATATGGCGAAGAATGTTGTGATAGCTAAACATTATCATGTTTCATAATCAATGCTTAATGCATGATTGATCTTTCTTGTTTTAGTACATAACCGAAGAAAGTTCTACTTCACACAAGTACTCAAACAAAATGGCATTAAATGAATAACAGATCTTTCTCAAATGCGTTTACATTATTTGTTTAATTCGAAATTTGACTAAAGAGTTGTTTTAAAATCATCCATTAAATTTCTATCCCATAAAATATTGTTGCGACGCATCCTCTGAAATCGTGGGTGTATACTCAGGATACAAAAACAAGTCCAAATTTCTGGAAAACTGACACTTTTTTTTTTTTTTCAAGCACAGCGTAAACAGAAACACTATACAGCAAACTGCTAGATAACTATTTCATAAGATGACTAAACAACTGTCAGGCAGAGCAACAGTGTCAACAGCAATTAAATGCTCCACTAATTTCACAAAACAGCAGCTGTTATTCTCAAAATAATAATCTATGCCACAGTTCAGTGTAGCTCATATCACATAAACTTCTCTCCAGTCGAGTGATGACCCAGCTGAGTGATTTTATATACGAAGATATTTCTAGAAGTCTCACGTATCTTTTTGAATATTTGTTATTTCGAGGTGACTCTTGACCCGTCGAAAAGTCGCCAAATTGGCGGTAAATCGCCGAATCTGGTAATCCCCGTCCGAACTTCAGCATATGGCAACCCTAGATTCGCGTCATAGGAAAGGTTGCATGTACGAGTGTTTCCTCCATCTGGTTTTCAAGAGACTCCAGTGAGAACATGTTGCACATTCATAACAATATCAATGAATTGCTCTTTTTTTTTTCAGAAAAAAAGATATTCAGCTAATGCTACAAATTTTCCACGTACCGTCAGTTATCTTCTTGCGTACCACCAGTGGTACGCGTGCCACTTGTTGAAAACTCCTGCTTTAAGAAGTTTCGTAAAAACTTAAATTGAAAAAGGGGTTAAGAAGGGACTAAAAATTTAAATTTTATGAAATACAAAAAATATATATTCCAGTGGCAAGGCTATTATCAAAATTCTATTGTAATTAGACATCATCCGAAATAAATATTTACTCCAGAAATTTCTGTGCGCAGTTCTTTTGCCAAATTGTAAACAAATTCTAGTAAATTATCTGGTCATTTTGTTTGCTACATTTCTTACCCCAGTATATCGTATCAAATGATCTCGTTCAGTCCATTCAACTCGAAGTTTGACCCGATTTCCGTGACTGGGTGTAGATCGACAAGAAAATTATAGAACGAAAGATTCATTCATCAAAATATTAACAAATCAAACTCCGGAAGTACAACCTCAAAATCAAGTTAATGAAATTAAAAATGAAAAGAAAAGAATTAGCTTTCTAAATACGGAATATAGAACGAAGGGATTAATTTATCAAATGTGTTATCCAATATATTATGTTATCAAATATATGATTTGTGACAACCAACCGATTGCTATTATCAGTTTTTTATAGGTCATAAAAATTATATCTTGCTATAAATTTTATATGAAAATAGAGATTTCATATCTTGAGATTCGTTTGAAGGGAAATAATTTAGCATTTCGTGATAAAAAATCTGATGTGAGCAACACATGACTTTCCTTATATAATGCAATGAATTTACTACTTTTACAGTAAAAAAAAATCGGTTTTTCTTCTAGTAGATACTTAAATTCTTTCCAAGATATTGAATTTTCGTCAATCAGTTGTCATTTTCATTGATTTAGCGTCATTTTTATCCATTTGGCGAGATTTTCGTTAATTTGGCAACATTTTAAAAAGTCGTCAAATTAGCGACATTCTGTCAAATCTGTCGTCAAAATCCCGCCAAGCGTTATGGATGGAGAAATAAGTTATTCTTATAGCATATAAATGATTATTGGCGTTCAAATGCAAAAGTATTACTCAAATTAGCTTTTCTCATGAATGGAACGAACTAGATCCACGAAAATGATGTCACCCAATATATTGCTTAATATTACATATGAAAAGTGAACATGTTTCTCAACAGTTAATAGATTTTATTTAAATTATGGGATTTTTTGATAAATTTATTTTTGAAATGTGCAATATCTCGAGAACGGTTCATGCTAACGATCTAACGTTTATGTCAATCGTTTTCTGAGTAAAAATTACATAAGAAACGTCTATTTGCGTAACTTTATTAAAGGTATTGATTTCTTGCTGATTTTTTAAAAATTTCACTCGAAAATTTAGGGGGGGTTCTGAACATTCGATTATGTATAAAAACAATAGGGTTCTAGTATTCAAGGATTGTGATTTTTGTACCAAATTTCATTCGAATCGCTCCATTCGTTCGTGAGATATCGTCTCCACAGGCTCACTGACACACACCCACACACATACTTTCACACACACACACAGACATCACCTCAAAAATGTTTGATTCGTAATCAGGAATGCTTGATACTTGCTCTCCCGTCGAAAACTCGAATTCGAATTTTCGACCCCGTCACAATACTTCCCATATACATTATGTATATAAGGAAAGTAAAAAAAAACACCCACTAAGTTTTAATTAACTAGTTTCAATTGATCAAATTTAATTTATTAAAATTAATTACGACTGAAAAAGGCTGCCTGTTCTTGATTTACGGAAGGAGGGCTAAGATTTTTCAACAGGGTATTTTAGATCTGAGAGTACAGCTCCGATCCTGTAAGAATTTGATACAAACCATTTACAAATTTCATAAAATTTTTTAGAAGGAGGTTTGTTTTTATATTCAGCAGGGAAATTTTAACAATGTGATGTCCTTGGGATATTTAATTCTTGCAAAAAATATTTATCAACAGGATTAAGCAACAATGATGAAGCAGGCATTGTAAATTTCATTTTACAGCGGAACACTATATATTCATGTTTTTTCAATTTTTTAGATCAATATCTGAAAAGAAAAGTATGTACCCCCCTCCCCCCACACACACACATACCGTATCACACTATAAATGAGCTATCATTGATTTGTCAATTCAGTAATTTAGGTTGTATATCCACCAACAGCGAAGAAAATGGCTGAAAATCCATGTTTTTTAAACGCTTGAAATTCTAAATCAAATTTATCTTCAAGTTTTAAAAAAGTATGTACTTCCTACCGAATCGCACAAAATTAGCCATCATTCATTAAAATATTAACAACTCCGGAAGTACAGCCTTAAAATTAAGTTAGTGAAATTATAAAGAAAAGCAGAATTAACTTTCTAAATATGGAGTACAGAACTAAGGGGTAACTGTGTAATTAATCCAAGTTATCATATGTATGATTTTTGACACCCAAATTAATTGCTGTTATTCAGTTCAGTAGTTAAGGCTGTTGGTCCGCAAACACTGAAGAAAGATAAAGACAGGAGCAAAAATCGTAAAATGTGCCTCTTTAAAACTATATTTTCTCGAGTGCTACCGCACCAATTATAATTAATTCTTATTTTATTTTCCTCCGTTTTATGAGCTTATTACAAAGAAAATTAATAAAGATTTTAATTATTTTGCGATAAGAACTACAGATTCCTGAATTTGTCATGTCAAGTATAAATTATAATTGCCAGCCACATTTTCGGACATGACGACTTGGCGGTATGGATCGTTTGCGCACTCCTGAAATACAGAATGTTGGACTCCATCAGTTAAGACGTTATGCTTACAATAAGCAAATTAAATGTATCCCAACTACCTGCTTGTAAACTTAATTTATATTTCAAAACCAATTTAATACAATGTCTTGTAAACTAGGGGTGGGACAGCCCAGTGATTAGTACGCGAAGATTGCACTCGGGCGACCCGAGTTCGATTCCCGGCTTTGCCCAAACTGTCGCCGTGCTCACGCGAAGTACGGACACTTTAAATATGTGGGTCTGTAAGTCCTTTCAAGAGATTGGTGGCAGGGAAAGGAAGGAACGGTCCCTGTGGATACCGTCCCCACTGGATTCCTATATAAATTGGGTGGCAAGTTCCGACTTTCCAAACAGATGCCTTACACCTTCGGGTAGTTACTAATTTGTACGGATCCCCGGCGAAAAAATCGAAATTCCGGTTCTGCTAGGATTTATACTGTGGTCGATACTATATTCAAAGATTCAGCCTTCTGAGTCACTAAAGGGCTTCTAAACGGTTTAAAAAAACTTTTCGAAAAGCCCTCTCTTTCATTTTCTCGGCCACTGAGGGAGGGAACCAAAATTCCAGTATAGTTAATATCTGTATTGTGTGGTCGATGCAAAAATTCAGCTTTCTAAGTCCCTGGAAGGTTTCTTAAGAGTTTGGAGAAACAAAAACACGTTAAATAATTATTATGTATATAATTCTAAGAGTTTTAAGTCAGACATCATTGCATTGCTTAAAAGAAAACGACTAACTTTTCAGAAATTTTCTTTTTTAGTAAATATATATCAAGGAACTGTTTTACAGTGTGCTCTTGTTTATGCTATTTACTGCTTTCAATTAGCGTTCGTGCCATGAATTAAAGATTAAATCTCTCTTGAATCTGTCCATCATTATCATCCTATAACTCTTACAACACTGTAATGTTTTAGGAATACTACCCCGAAACTTGATAATCACTTTCCACGCAATCATGTACAAAATGCCAATTACACATGCGGACGATTGATGAAAGATTGAATTTCATTATTGGTCTTTCTATTCCCAATGTCGCAGCTGTTGCCGCTGCATAATGAACACAAGAAGAATCCGCGCAGATTTCCTTCTTCTTTCTGGTCTCTCAGATTTCCTTCCTCTTTCTGGTCCCTCGGATTTCCTTCTTCTTCATGGTATCCAACACTAACAAAGAAGCTAATTCCTTTTGAGGGTGACCACCTAAATATCTAATTTAACTACTTAATAATATTACCATTGTTCCATTCTTGTATTAATATACAGGGTGTCCCATAAAAAGTGAACAGTGGAAAAATTTTTTAACCGTTGGTTGTAGACCAATAGTTTCAATTTCAAACTTGATTTAAATAAGGTTGAAAGTCATGAAATAGTAATTTAAATGCTGTAACATATTTTTGTAAAATGTTAAGAAATTTAACTTCTTATACCCTCTATCGAAAAAAGACAAATCACAATAAGAAAAATCAATCATGCATAAAGCATTGATTATGAAACACTTTCCAACTTCCATGAAATTTTATTTAAACATCTCTAAAATACGATACATTCCTCGGTAATATTTTAAAAATTATCACAATACTACATTAATTTATTATATTTGAAAACTTAAAACTTCATCGAAAAAAATGAACTTCATTCAAATGACGGCATTGAAATATAAATTGCCCGGTTTAAACATCTCTAAAATGCGATACATTCATCGGTAATATTTTTAAAATTATCATAATACTACAATAATTTATTATATTTGAAAACTTCATCGAAAACAATTGAAATTTATTCAAATAACGTCTTCGAAATATAATACGCCTGGCTCTCTCTATAAAAGTAGCATTTCATTCATAAACATTTTCCCTTTCATTTCATTCATCACAATACTATAATAATTTACTTTATTTAAAAACTTAAGACCATGGAAGTACAAGTAATTAAACTGTATGCTTAAAACTTCATCGAAAACATCGTCCTTCTCTCTGTAAAATCAATTAATATTTCCTTCATATCAGCTATGCAGACTCTATGAGCTAAATAATTTAGCGTTAAAGAAATGCAGCAATTCTTATACAACTAATTCTACATATTTTGCTGTTTACATTTTCCATAAGTGAAAAATAGGTTTCGCTGTAGAAATAATCAAATTTGGATGATCATTTAAACTCAAATATATTGTAATTGCGTTATTTCAGTATGTAGATGCACAGAATTTAAGCAAAAATAAAGCGGTTTTAGGACGGATACAACACTAAATATGAATTAAAAAGGACATACTTTAAAAATCACGATTTTGACACAAGATAGATACCATATTTTATTTTGAAGTGGGTCACGTGATCTCTTCATATAATGGTCACGTGATCGCTTCATATAAAAGGTGTAATTATTATTTTAATTTTTATTTAAAAAACTACTGAATATATTTTGCTGAAATTTTTTTTATATATTTTATGGGATAATTTGAATATTTCCTAAAACTTTCGGAGCAATTTGTAAACTTGAAATCCGCTTAAAAAATGTTTAAAAAATATAAAGGTCCCATAGGGTCCAATGTATTTCATTTTTTCAACTCGTGTTCAATCCAAAACTAATTGGGTGGTATTATTCATTTATATTCCCATAGGTCCGACGGACCGTCTGAACAACATACTAAAATTTCATTTTAATGAAGTCATTTTTACGGCAGTTACCGTGCTAACGGACAGAGAGACAGACAGAATGAACAAAGTCATAAACACTTTTCAACTTCATTGTAAAGTGTTAAAATCGTCAATACCTCATTCAGTGTCGATAATCAATTAATTTAATGTCAGTATCTCATTTACTGTCAATAATCAATCAACTTAATGTCAATACCTCATTTAGTGAAACTAAAGAAACATTTGGTTCTTAAAAGTTTAAAATAAAGACGAAATAAATTGGCAAAATTCTTGACTGACACCACTTTCTCGTGACTTTTCTGATCATCAAAATTAATAAATTCAGGGATCCTTCACAAATTGAATTGATGTACAGAAATTATTTAGTGGTATTTTAAAACATTTTTTTCACAGTTTTTTTTTTTTTAAATATTAAAGACAGACAGGCGATACTGGTTAAAAGTTATTTTAACACTTAAATAAGGTAAATGAAACAGATTATTGTGATTATGCCGGCCTGTCAGATATTTTCCTGACAAATTCAATAGAACAACAAGAAAGATCAATCATGCATAAGCATTGATTATGAAACACTTTCCAACTGAAATGTAATTTCATTTAAAAATTTCTAAAATGTGATTCATTCAGTGGTAATATCTTTTACATTATCACAGTACTACAGTAATTTATTATACTTAAATATTTAAAACTGTATCGAAATATAAATCATCTGATTCTTTATGCAAAATCAATGAATATTTCATTCATATAACTTGTATTCCAGACTCCAGAGCTAAATAATTTTGTGTGAAAAAAATTCAGCAATTCTTATGTAATTCATCTTACAATCGCTTGAGATATTTGCATTCTGCATATGTTAAAATTAGGCTTCCTTGAAGAAATAATAAAAGTTTAGGGATCATTTAAAATCACAACTATTGTAATTGCATAGGCACGGAATTTAGATACACAGATAATACACAGATAATATATATGTGTATGTGTATGTACTAAGTATTGGAATCGTGCCGAAGATCGGAACTCGAATTTTCAAAGGATCTACACGTTTTGGGACTGCTAGAACACGAAAAAACTACTTTTAGGAAGACGTCTGTGTGTGTAAGGGTGTATCTGTGTATATTTCTGTGTGTCTGTGTGGATATTACATCCACTCTAATTGAAAAACTAATGGACCGAATTTCATACAATTTGGTAGGTATGTTTTTTGTGGGAAATCCTGATGTTCATTAGATTATAGTACGATTCGTAATAAAAGAATCTGCCTTCTTTGCGAAATGGCCGCAGAAATTGCCTTTATCCACTCTAGCTAAAAACTAATGAACCAAATTTAACAAAATTTGGAGTATAATATTTCAATAACCTACAAGTGATTTATATACCAAATTTAACAAAATTTTGTATATAAATCATTTGTAGGTTATTCTACTACGATTCGGGAAAAAGGAACGGGCTATTTTTGCGAAATGGCCAGCAAAAATCGTTATATATAAAAATAAAAGACTACGTGTGCTCAATTATATCAATTAAATTCCTATTTTATATGTGATTTTTGACAACAAAAAGAATAAGACTAACCCCATTACTCTAGGACTAGCCGTTCTTGAGATATTCTAATTTTTTCGCGTTTTCGCTACGCCACCTTTGACAATAAGTCCAGCTATCAAATGAGAACCAAATTTAAGTTTAACGTGTAAATTCAATGTCATTTAAAATACTTATGTTGTGCAGATAAACTCAAATTATCATTGAATAAATAAAGAGAACGAATATGAGTCTGCAGAGAAAGACATGTGCTGTCCACATCAGAATTTTTAACAATATTACACCAATGATTTATAGAAGTGAACGGGGATTATTTTCAGGCCATTTCGAAAAAAATGTATGATCTATATTTAAAGATCCATCAAATTTTTGTCGAATAAAATGTTCAACAAATTTAAGCTGTGTACCAAATTTTAACTCTCTAGGACGTAGGAAAGTGCATTTAAAATGCCATCAATTAAATTTATCATGAAGAGTTATATAAAATTTAAAAAAAATGAAAAATTGTTATCTACCAAATTTATTTTAAAATATGAAGCCACTCCCATATGCAAAACGTTTAAACAAATGGAGAGATATTTATTATATAATATCTCTCTCTTTTCTTTCTGGAAGATATCCCAAAGTCAGAATTTAATTGAATTTGTTTTTTTCCCTATATTAAATAATTTTTTTAATTAAAAAACTACTTAACATATTTTACTGAATTTTTTTTTATATATTCTATGGGATAATGTGAATATTTCCTAAAAATTTCGAAGCAATTCGTGAATTTTAAATTTACTTAAAAAATGTTTGAAAAATTAGGTCTCATAGGGTTCAATGTATTTCATTTTTTCAACCCGGGTTCAATAAAAAACTAATTGGGTGATATTATTTATTTATATTCCCATAGGTCCTACAGACCGTCTGAACAACATACTAAAATTTCATTTTGATAAACTCATTTTTACGGCAGTTATCGTGCTAACGGACAGACAGACAGACAGACAGACAGACAGACAGACAGAATGAACAAAGTCATAAACACTTTTCAACTTTGTTGTAAAGTGTTAAAAAGAAGCATGCTTTTCAAGTTTTGAAATCAACTAAGATCATTTAAAGCCACTCTTTTCTGTAGACTCAATTAGTTTCTAACATATTTTTGACATTGCACTTTTTCCACCAGAATAAGAGCACTTATAGATGAATCGATGAGAACTCTTGCATGCGGTACAGAAGGTGGCGGATTCGAGTAGACCGAGAAAGGTGTTGTTCTGTACTTACGACCCGGATACTCACATATGGATAAAACGAGAAATAGGCTAAAATGTTTATTTCATCATTTTCCTTTAGTACTAGTTGCCATCCTGAGCCATACCGACGATGAAACGAACCTGTTGATTGCAATCAACATACCAGCCGCAGAATAAAATTTCAAGAAAGATGCTGGCTTCGACAATAGTATTCCCTCACTGTAGCACTAGGAGATCGTTTGCATTCGCAGTAAAGCAAAATCATCTCACAGAGTTTGGCATTACCGAACAGCTCCATCATTCAAATTTTAGTTAGGTAACAAAATTATTTGAATGCTTAAATACCCACTGGGAACCAACAAAATAATGACATAATAGTATTATCTGCATAAAAATAAACTGGAAGGAGTGGTAAAAGTTTTAAACTATTTTCAACTGAAGTTGATTTGTGAATGCCCCTTTTGCATTACAAATGAAATTCTTAATTAATAATAACTGTGTCAAATTAGATCGTATTACAGCTAATTTTTTTTCAGTTCCTTAACGTATTTACAGTTTGTTAAATACGGTATGGGTAATATTTTTGTAATTTGACTTTTTTCGATAGAGAGACAGTATAAAAATTTCAATTTCTTAACTTTTTACAAAAATATGGTACAGCATTTAAATTACTATTCCATAACGTTCTACCCTTTTTAAAGCAGTGTTGCAATTAGAACTATTGGTCTACAACCAACGATTAAAATAATCTTCCACTATTCACTTTTTCACCTGAGAACACCGCGTGCTGTTGGCACATTTCGGGTGCGGTAGCCCGGTGGTTTGCGCGTTGGATTTGCAAGCTACCACAACTGCCGCAGTGTTCATGCGAAGTACGATCGCGTTAAACATGTGGATCTGTAAGTCCTTCCGAGAGGTTGGTGGTAGGGGAAGGAGGGTACGGTCCCTGTGGATGCCTCCCCACTGGGTTCCGGTCTAAATTGGGTAGCACTTCCCGGCCGTCCAAACAGTTACCTTACACCTTTCTGGTAGGTCAGACGGTCTGGGTCTCAAAAACAACAGCTACTCACTTTTTGTGGGATGCCCTGTATTATCCTTGTATTAGGATATAACTTACCTCAAAAGAAAAGTGTTTACTATACGTATAAATATTTTCAAGAGATGGACGAAAATGCCAATTTTCTGTTCTTTCGAAAAAGTGAAAATGAAATTGAAACGGGGGGGATTCTACACCACCACTATTTTTCCCATATATCCTATTGCTTCAAATTCTGCAATGGTGGGTAACATCAGCAATCAGATCTAATTTTTATTTATTTTTCTGACTACGGTGTGAATTGAAGGTTGCAGCAGCTTTGCTGAGGTTTGTATAATCATAGTTTTACTAGTATTGATTACTACGATCGATAATTGTACTATAATTGCAGTTTTACTAATACAATTTGTTAACAAAATAGTAGACATTACTCTGTACAGAACGATCATAGCTTTAGAATCGTGATTTTATACAGCTGTGTTTAAACAATTATGCATACTGCACTTTGTGATGCTCCTAAAATTTCGCGTGTCAAATTTGCAAATTTTATTTACAAGTTAAGAAATTTTCTTTAAATGCATATTTTAGCCATCTCCTGAAATGCCTCATTTCCAAATTTCTCTTTTTAGAAAACACAGAGTATACTCTAGAGTACAAATAAGTATCGTAGGAGTATCGTAAGTATTAATTCAATTCTGCCAATTAATACAATTCTGCTGTATTATTACAATTCTGCGTAAATTATAACAGTTCTGCTATTTACGATAATTCACTCAAAGTGCTGCGGAAATGGTCTGCTAATAGGAGGATTCTTCTCAAGCAAAACATAAAACTAAAAGGGTATCAAGGAATTTCGAGAACAAATCAAGTCTCCTTCAATAAAAGTATCCCAAAAGTATCTTTCTTCAAGAAAGGTCTCCAAAAAGTCTCCTTTACAGAGCAGTATAAAAATTCTTTTAAGACAGACATTTCCTGTTTCATTGAAATGGCAGGTTTCTCTTATATTAAAGTCAAAGTCTTTATTTGCCTCCAAAACAGTCTATACCCTTCTGTTTTGTATTATGCTGCTTTAGTATCGAAGATTTTTTCCACCTATGTATCTAGTTCAAACTACTTACCGCGTTTTTAGTTTCACTACATGCATAGTATAATACACAAAGAAAGTAATATGACGTGGTCAAAAATTCGAATTCGAATTTTAGACGGAGGAGAACGTTTTAATCATCCATGCATTCGAACCGAATGTTTTTGAGGTGATGTGCGTGTGTATGTGTGTGTATGTATGTATGCATATGTGTGCATGTATATGTGTGTATGTATATGTGTGTATGTGTATGTATGTATGTATGCCCCTTCGAAATGGTCCCTTCCGGGAATTCCGCTTCATGCGAAATGTTTGCTACAATCAGTACGTTTATTAAAATCTGTGGTTACTGGAACCCTATATTGGTTTTACAACTAATAAAATTTCAAAAGACCCTCCTATACCAAATTTTTGAATAAAATTATGAAAAAATTACTTATGTAAAATGTAAACAGCAAAATATGTAGGATGAGTTGTATAGAAATTGTTGTATTTTTTTAACGCAAAAGAATTTAGCTCATGGAATCTGCATAGCTGATATGAATGAAATATTCATTGATTTTACAAAGAGAAGGACGATTTTTAGCGATGAAGTTTTAAGCATAGAGTTAAATTACTTGTAGCTCCATGGTCTTAATTTTTAAATAAAATAAATTATTATAGTATTGTGATGAATGACATGAATGGGAAATTATTTATGAATGAAATGCTGCTTTTTTAGAGAGAACCAGGCGTGTTATTTTTTCTATGACGTCATTTCAATGAATTTCAGTTGTTTTCGATTAAGGTTTTAAATATAATAAATTATCGTGGTATTATGATAATTCTAAAATTACTATCGAGTAATATATCACATTTTAGAGATGTTTAAACCAGGCAATTTATATTTCAATGCCGTCATTTGAATGAAGTTCATTTTTTTCGATGAAGGTTTGAGTTTTCAAATATAATAAATCAATGTAGAATTGTGAGAAGTTTTAAAATATTACCGAGGAATGCATTGCATTTTAGACATGTTTAAATAAAATTGCATTGCTGTTAGAAAGTGCTTCATAATCAATGCTTTAAGCATGATTGATCTTTCTTGTCTATTATGATTTTCGAAAACAATATTTGTGGTGTAAAATCACGATTTTTTATATTATTTTTTATTAATTTTTTTCTGATTCATATTTACAACAAGAAAGATCAATCATGAATAAGCATTGATTATGAAACACTTTCCAACTGAAATGCATTTTCATTTAAAAATCTCTAAAATGTGATACATTCAGTGGTGATATCTTTTACATTATCACAGTACTACAGTAACTTATTATACTTGAATATTTAAAACTATATCGAAATATAAATCATCTGATTCTCTATGCAAAATCAATGAATATTTCATTTATATAACTTGTATTCCAAACTCCAGAGCTAAATAATTTTGTGTGAAAAAAATTCAGCAATTCTTATGTAACTCACCTTACAATCGCTTCAGATATTTGCATTCTGCATAAGTTAAAATTAGACTTCGTTGAAGAAATAATAAAAGTTTAGGGATCATTTAAAATCACAACTATTGTAATTGCATAGGCACGGAATTTAGATACACAGATACACAGATAATATGTGTGTGTGTGTGTGTATTCAAAGTATTGGAATCGTGCCGAAGATAGAAACTCGAATTTTCGAAGGATCTACACGTTTTGGGACTTCAAGAACACGAAAAAACTATCTTTAGGAAGACGTCTGTGTGTGTAAGAGTGTATTTGTGTATGTTTCTGTGTGTCTGTGAGGATATTACATCCACTCTAATTGAAAAACTAATGGACTGAATTTCATAAAATTTGGAATTTATGTTTTTTGTGGGAAATCCTGATGTTCATTAGATTATAGTACGATTCGTAATAAAAGAATCTGCCTTCTTTGCGAAATGACCGGCAGAAATTGCCTTTATCTGCTTTAGCTAAAAACTAATGGAACAAGTTTAACAAAATTTGGTGTATAATATTTCAATGACCTACAAGTGACTTATATACCAAAATTAACAAAATTTGGTACATAAATCATTTGTAGGTTATTCTAGTACGATTCAAGAAGAAGGAACGGGCTGTTTTTGCGAAATGGCCCGCAAAAATCGTTAAATATAAAAATAAAGGACTACGTGTGCTCAATTATATTAATTAAATTCCTATATTATACGTGATTTTTGACAACAAAAAGAATAAGACTAACCCCATTACTCTAAGACTAGCCGTTCTTGAGACATTCTAGTTTTATCGCGTTTTCGCTACGCCACCTTTGACAATAAGTCCAGCTATCAAATGAGAACCAAATTCAAGTTTAACGTGCAAATTCAATGTCATTTAAAATACTTATGGCTGTTATTTTGTGCAGATAAACTCAAATTATTATTGAAGAAATAAAGAGAACGTGAATATGAGTCTGCAGGGAAAGACATGTGCTGCCCACATCAGAATTTTTAACAATATTACAACGATGATTTATACAAGTGAACGTGGATTATTTGCATGCCATTTCGAAAAAAATGGGTGATCTGTAATTAAAGATCAACCAAATTATTGTAGAATAAAATGTTCAACAAATTTAAGCCGTGTACCAAATTTTAACTCTCTAGGACGTAGGAAAGTGCAATAAAAATGGCATCAAATAAGTATATCATGAAGAGTTATATAAAATTAAAAAAAAAATTTGAAAAATTGTTATCTACCAAATTTATTTTAAAATGTAAAGCTTCTATCATATACAAAATGATTAAACTCTTGGAAAGATATTTATTATATAATATTTCTCTTTTTACTTTCAGGAAGATATCCCAAAAGTCAGAATTTAATTCAATTTGTTTTTTTCCTTATATTAAATAATTTTTAATTAAAAAACTACTTAACATATTTTACTGAAATTTTTTATATATATTTCATGAGATAATGTGAATATTTCCTTAACATTTTGAAGCAATTTGTGAATATTAAATTTGCTTAAAAAATGTATGAAAAATTAGGTCCCATAGGGTTCAAAGTATTTCATTTTTTCAACCCGGGTTCAATAAAAAACTAATTGGGTGATATTATTTATTTATATTCCCATAGGTCCCACAGACCGTCTCAAAAACATACTAAAATTTCATTTTGATAAAATCATTTTTACGGCAGATATCGTGCTAACGGACAGACAGACAGACAGACAGACAGACAGAATGAACAAAGTCATAAACACTTTTCAACTATGTTGTAAAGTGTTACAAACTGTGAAGACAATTTATTTCTTACATATTTTTATGCTGAAAAATGTTCAAATTAAAATTTTAGAAAAATTATTTTTCTACTTATATAAAACAAGAAAGATCAATCATGCTTAAAGCATTGATTAAGAAACACTTTCCAACGTCAATGCAATTTTATTTAAACATGTCTAAAATGCAATACATTCCTCGGTAATATTTTAAAACTTCTCACAATACTACATTGATTTATTATAGTTGAAAACTTAAACATTCATCCAAAAAAAATGAACTTCATTCAAATGACGGCATTGAAATATAAATTCCCTGGTTTAAACATCTCTAAAATGTGATATATTACTCGGTAACAATTTTAGAATTATCATAATACCACGATAATTTATTATATTTAAAAACTTCATCGAAAACAACTGAAATTCATTCAAGTGACGTCATAGAAAAAATAACACGCCTGGCTCTCTCTAAAAAAGCAGCATTTCATTCATAAATAATTTCCCATTCATGTCATTCATCACAATACTATAATAATTTATTTTATTTAAAAATTAAGACCATGGAGCTATAAGTAATTTAACGCTATGCTTAAAACTTCATCGCAAAAAATCGTCCTTCTCTCGGTAAAGTCAATGAATATTTCTTTCATATCAGCTATGCAGACTCCATGAGCTAAATTCTTTTGCATTAAAAAAGCTTTATTCTTTTGCATTGTTAAAGAAATACAGCAATTCCTATACAACTCATCCTACATATTTTGCTGTTTACAGTTCACATAAGTGAAAAATAGGCTTCGTTAGAGAAATAATCAAAGTTGGATGCTCATTTAAACTCAAATATATTGTCATTGCATTGTTTCAGTATGTAGATGCACAGAATTTAAGCGAAAAAAAAGAGGTTTTACGACGAATACAACACTCAATATGAATTAAAAAGAAGTTTAAAAATGATGATTTTGAAACAAGATGGATGCCGTATTATATTTTGAAGTTGGTCACGTGATCGTTTCATATCATGGTCACGTGATCGCTTCATGTAAGAGATGTAATTATTATTTTAATTTTTATTTAAAAAGCTACTGAATATATTTCGCTGAATTTTTTTTTATATATTTTATGGAACAATTTGAATATTACCTAAAATTTTCGAAGCAATTTGTGAATTTTAAATCCGCTTAAAAAAGTTTGAAAAATTTGGTCCCATTAGGTTCAATGTATTTCATTTTTTCAACCCGGGTTCAATCCAAAACTAATTGGGTGATATTATTTATTTATATTCCCATAGGTCCTACAGACCGTCTGAACAACATACTAAAATTTCATTTTGATTAAGTCATTTTTACGGCAGTTATCGTGCTAACGGACAGACAGACAGACAGACAGACAGACAGAATGGACAAAGTCATAAACACTTTTCAACTTTGTTGTAAAGTGTTAAAAAACTTGTTACATTTTTTAAATTTTAATTTTTAAAAAATATATATATATTTTTTTTTTAATTTTGAATATCACATTTTTTTTTATTTTATTTAAAATTTAGCTTAATACAAAAAATTACAACTATAACTTCAAAATTGCAGGTTTCAGCAATTTGGGTACTAAACCCCTTAAGAATAAAGTAAGTTGTTTGAAAAATTGTATATAAGGGGATTTTTCTAAGGGGTTTCTTGCGCACTCCATTGCTCGATTGCAATTTTTATCCATATATATTGCAGGCTAATTCGCATAATACCAGTTATATTAAATTTTTAAATGCATATTTCTCTTTCATAAAGTTATATGTGAGTTCTAATTTCATGTTTTTGTATTGAGAAGTAAAAAAAAATATCTTTAAAAATCTAGACTGTCATATTACCCGTCTATTTCACATTCAATGATAAATCGTCTTGATTTTGAAAATAAAATATCAAAACTATTTAATGTTTCATAATAAACTACGAAAACCCGTTAAAAATAAATGTCATTATAAATGCATAAAATATTAAGGTACATTAGGTCATTATGCATTTAATCTGAATTAAAACCAAAAGTAACAAGGAATTTATGAAAAAGCCTTCATATGATGGCAATTAGCGCGTACACTTCTCTTTTGATGGAACTACGAGAATTAAGCCTTTTCGTTACTTTTTGCACTCTTTTTTCGTACAAATACAAATTATCGGTAAAACCGGAAGTGGAAATTCTTATTAAGTCCCACCTCTACGTCTTCTGGGATTCAATGCTGTATTCATGTCCGTCGTCATCGAAGCTTCATCCATTGCCAGTCCTGAATAACTATATGTTGCAAGAAAATTTTTGAACCGAAAGTTAAAAACAGTCAAAAGCGGAAATTCCTAATGGATCTTCTACCTCCTCTGTAATTTAATGCTGAATTCACATCAGTCATCAACCAAACTTGAGAAATAGATGTTTGAACAAAGAAAATTTGAAACGGAAAGGGAAATCTTTAGTAAATCACTCTACCTTCTCCAAAATGTTATGTTAAATTCATATCAGTTATAATCTTTTTTCATTTCGACCCAGACCATCCGACTTACCTGAAGGTATAAGATATCTGTTTGGACTGTCGGGAGTTATAATCTAAGATCTATTTATATCCAATCCTATGAATTCACTCGTAGATGTTTCAAGTAAAATTAAATTTTTTTAATCTGAAATGGAAATCTAAAATGAACCCCCTACATCCTATACAAAATTTGGTGATGAATCCACACTCGTCAGACGTGAAATTGCAACACCATGAAGGAATGCTCGTAGCTATATGTAAATCACAGTACCGGTAGAAGAGAGAATTATTTGTAAATAATTAAAGGAACAAAGATATGCAAAAGAAACCTTTTTATTCAGTAAAGACTGTGGCCCCCACGGGCAGCTACACAGGCCGCTAAACGGTGAGATATACTATCGATGATGTTATTAATGGTTTCCTGAGGTAATCCTTGCCAATCAGTGTCCTGTGGCAAGGAGTTCGTCTATGATATGTACCGGTGGTCTACGGTACACTTGACATCCGATGAGGGCCCACCCTTGTTCAATGGGAGAAAGATCCGACGAGACTGCCAGCCAGGAAAGGATATGAATTCAGTTCAGGCTGTTGAAAGTTCGTCAGGTGGTGTGCAGTATGGCATTTTCGAGCTGTAACAGTGTGCCGGAGATGGCCGGCATCAGTGGCAGAACCATAGCCATCACAACTTGTATGACGTACCGGTCATCTATCAGAGTACCTGCAGGGTTCACCAGAACTACCCGCTGATCGAAGATGATACCGCGCCAAACCATGATGTCAAGTGTGTGTCCGGTATGACGCCCTGTGATATGGGCTGTCAAGTGGTGTTTCCCGGGAAGCCCCCACACTCGTCCACCGGCAGATGCGAGATTCATCCGTAAACAATGTCCGATGCCATTCATTGGCCCAGTTGCAATGACGACTACACCACTTCAGACATGCATTTCTGTGTCGAGCACTTTATAGCACCCCAGTGGCTTGCCGCCGTGAGCTCAGCTGTACTTCATGCAACCTGTTGCGAATGGTTTGGATGCACACAGATGCAACTGTTGATGGTGACAGACTGTTTCGGATGTCACTTGCTATTGCGAATGGGTCTCGTCGAGCCGTTCGGCGAATATGTCGATCTGTGAGCTCTGTCGTGCGCCTGTTCGATCCGCTCCCTTATTGTTGTATTCTCTGATGCTCCTGCATCCATCGTGTCACACATCGTTGGATAGTACTCACGTCGTTCCCAACACGCGTGGCAATAGCATGAATCAACAAGCCCACATCATGCAGCTCCAGCATACGGTCTCATTCCCCAGCCGTTAACTGCTGGTATACACCTTGCTAATGTCTTCGAGGCATCGCTTCTTCACTTTTTCAAAAGCTCGGTTGCTGCAAATCGTCGGTAATAGCGTTTACGAGACGAGGCGTCTGCTGACCTTTATCACCCAAAACTGGGTGTCACGTGACCCGATATGTACGAAAATTTAATCATTTGCATATAATTCTCTCTTCTACCGGTACTGTGATTTGCATATAGCTACGTCTATTCCTTCATGTTGTTGCAATTTCACTTTTGATGAATCTATATGTCATCATCTAATTTTTACATATAAAACAAACAGATCGTGAGAAATAGATGTCTCGAAAAAACATTTTTAGTAAAACAATAGTATGACAAAGTGTTTGCCAACCACAATACCAAAATTCCCTATAATTCTTATTTAAAACAGACTCCTTAAAAATGCTAAAAACTCTTTTGTGTACTGTATCCAAAGAAATGAATGAAAGGTCCCAAACAATCCTCAAATGCATTGTTTTATAAGATGGGTGTTCTCTTCTGTTTCTAGTTTTGCTTTCCATATATTTATAATAATGTATAGGGAATGTATAATGGGATCAAAAATCCGACTTAGAATTTTTGACAAAAGAGCACCTTTCAAGTATTCTTGAACTCAGTCCAAACGATTTTGGTGTGATATATATTAAGTATGTGTATATACATGCAAGTATGTGTATATACATGCAAGTATGTGTATATATGTGCATTAGTGTTTATATGTACATCGCAATATCTCACTAACAAATAAAGCGTTTTAAAACTAATTTGGTATCGTTATTACAATTGAGAGTTCTGGGAGTACTCTATTTTAAACGCAATCGGATGACCCACCCCCCTCAATTTTCGAATAAACTTCTGAAAAAAAAAATCATATCTTTCATAAATATACATTAATAATCATTCCAAACGTAGTTTTACATTAGAAAGCGAAAGACTCAAACTTTAGTATGCTAGCATAAACCGTTCTCGAGATAATGCAAGTTTTACAAATAAATTCATCAAAACATTGTATAAAATTAAATAGTTGTGAGTATTATATATACTCACCTTCCATATGCAATATTATACAACAAATCTGTTAACATGAAACATCATTTTCGTGGATCTATAGTTTGTTTCACTCACAAGAGAAGATCCCATTTGTAACAATTTTGTATTTTTACACCAAAGAATCCACCAATAATTATTTATTTTACGGAGCGTTCCTTAAATGTGGGTTGCATTTGAATGAGGATTTTGCACGTGAGTATAAAGAAATAAGTCATTCTGTTTGGACCCGTAAATTTACATAAGTACCCAATTTTAATTGACGCGGTGTTAATTCAATGCCAAAAACATTGTTCAATGCCAAACACATCTTGCACTCCATTATATACGGAAATATTCAATAAATGTGGGTTGCATTTGAATGAGGATTTTGCACGTGAGTATAAATAAATAAGTCATTCTATTTGGACCCGTAAATTGACATAAGTACCCAATTTTAATTGACGCGGTGTTAATTCAATGCCAAAAACATTGTTCAATGCCAAACACATCTTGCACTCCATTATATACGGAAATATTCATTAAATGTGGGTTGCATTTGAATGAGGATTTTGCACGTGAGTATAAATAAATAAGTCATTCTATTTGGACCCGTAAATTTACATAAGTACCCAATTTTAATTGACGCGTTGTTAATTCAATGCCAAAAACATTGTTCAATGCCAAACACATCTTGCACTCCATCATATACGGAAATATTCATTAAATGTGGGTTGCATTTGAATGAGGATTTTGCACGTGAGTATAAATAAATAAGTCATTCTATTTGGACCCGTAAATTTACATAAGTACCCAATTTTAATTGACGCGGTGTTAATTCAATGCCAAAAACATTGTTCAATGCCAAACACATCTTGCACTCCATTATATACGGAAATATTCATTAAATGTGGGTTGCATTTGAATGAGGATTTTGCACGTGAGTATAAATAAATAAGTCATTCTGTTTGGACCCGTAAATTGACAAAAGTGCCCAATTTTAATTGACACGGTGTTAATTCAATGCCAAACACATCTTGCACTCCATTATATACGGAAATATTCATTAAACGTGGGTTTCATTTGAATGAGGATTTTGCACGTGAGTATAAATAAATAAGTCATTCTGTTTGGACCCGTAAATTGGCAAAAGTGCCCAATTTTAATTGACGCGGTGTTAATTCAATGCCAAAAACTTTGTTCAATGCCAAACACATCTTGCACTCTATTATATACGTAAATATTCATTAAATGTGGGTTGCATTTGAGTGAGGATTTTGCACATGAGTATAAATAAATAAGTCATTCTATTTGGACCCGTAAATTGACATAAGTCCCCAATTTTAATTGACGCGGTGTTAATTCAATGCCAAAAACATCGTTCAATGCCAAACACATCTTGCACTCTATTATATAATTGTGAAATAAGAAAAGTCATTGCATTATGTATGAAAACTCCCGTTCTGCCCACATCAGATTTTTCTCCCTTTTATATTTCCGAATTCGTATTACACAAATGACCCAAGAGAGAGAGATATATATAATGGACGAAATAAATTATGTCAGTGTGTCGTTGAAGTCCTGTGCTGGTCGCAAAGCTGCTCTGCTAATCACCAGGACCGGTTGCGTAATAGCTTCGATTATAAAATAGGTTACCGGAAAACAACTTTGGATCAGAAATACTCAATCATTATTATTAGAAATAGGGATAGATTAACAATCGGTTTACATTCTATTTTCGAATTGATTGACATTTTGGCATTAACAGAAAGTAAACAATTATATTGTGATTTAGTATATAAAGTATAGTCTCTTATCAACAAATGATTTTTATTTTTTATTTTTTTGAAATTGGAATTTGATCTATATTAATGAACGGAAAATTCTGTATGTCTGTATGTTTATGTATGTATGATGCGCTATATCTAAAGCATAAGAGGTCAGGTGTTTTACACAATATAGAATATGTACCTTAAGGGGGCATAGGACCTTTAAAAGTGCCATAAACGGAGTAAATTTCCGTATTTCACGTTTCATTTTTTCTACCTCTTCCATTATACATCGATAATACCTAAAAATGTTGTTGCTAACAATTGAATGCCTGTAGAATATGTGATACTTTTTTCAATAAGGTGAATCTTATAATATTTTTTAAAATTGTATAATTTGCATGTATTTATTAAAATTTTATTTTTATATAGGTTGCTTGCGCGCATGATTGCAACAAAACTATTGCTTCCAGAAACGAAAATATTGCTGAATATGATGCAAAAGTATCCATTCAAAAAGGTTTAGATCAAAATCACAAAACATTTGCTTAATTAAAATTTAAAAAAAGTAAATTGTTTAAAATTGAAAATGTAATTAAATATTACATTTAATTTAAAAAAATTTAAATTATGCAAGTGTTTTGATTTTGATCTAAGATTTCTTGAATGGATACTTTTGCATCATAGTCAGCAATATTTTTGTTTTTGGAAGCAATAGTTTTGTTACAATCATGCGCGCAAGCAACCTATATAAAAATAAAATTTTAATAAATACATGCAAATTATACAATTCTTAAAAATATTATTATAAGATTCACCTTATTAAAAAAATTATCACATATTCTGCAGGTATTCACTTATTAGCCATAAAATTTTTAGGTATTATCGATATATAATAGAAGAGATATAAAGTAAAACGTGAAATTCGGAAAGTTACTGTGTTTATGGTAATTTTAATGATCCTATGCCCTCTTAACTAATGCACCTCGAACCCATTTTTCCAAATTTTTAATTAGATTTTTAATTGAATTTTAAAACTTTCTTAGAAGCTTGCTATAGCCTCTGATATTAATAAGCATTGTTGTACAAAAGTTAAAAAAGAGTTCAATATCCAGCTTCACTATATCGCATTTAATGTATGAATAACCATCGTTGTACGAATGTCTAAAAATAGTCCAATATAAAGCTTTCCTTCTATATATAATTAAACTTAGAGCCAATCAAATTGTTATTTTCAGTCCTGTCGTTATTTTTACTTTCCCTGCAATACATGGTAATGTATAGGGAAAGTATTGGAATCATGCCGAAAATCGCAACTCGAGTTTTCGACGGATCTACACGTTTCGAGACCTCTAGAATACGAAAAAACCATTTTTAGCGTGACGTCTGTGTGTGTGTCTGTCTGTGCAGATTTTGTATCCACTCTAACTAAAAAAGTAATTGACCGAATTTCATAAAATTTGGTAGGTAAGTCATTTGTGGGCGAATCTGGTGCTGATTAGTTTTGGGCACGATTTGGGATAAAAGAACCCGCCTTTTTTTTGCGAAATGGCCCGCCAAAGCTTGTATCCACTCTAACTGAAAAACTAATGGACCGAATCTCACAAAATTCGGTAGATGAATCACTTGTGGTTTATCCTGGTGCTGATTAGATTTTGGTACGATTCGGAAAAAAATAACCTGCCTTTTTTTGCAAAATGGTCCGCAAAAATCGTCAAAATCTAAACTAAAGAACTAGGTATACTCAAATATACCTATTAAATGCTTGCTTAATACGTAATTTTTAACGACGAAAAGAATAAGATCAACCCCATTACAGTACGACTAGCCGTTCTTGAGATATTTCAGTTTTTCGAATTTTCTCTACGCCACCTTTGAAAATAAGCCCGGTTACCGAATGAGAACGAAAATTGAATTAAAAGTTAAATAAATTTAATTAAATAAAGAGAACGTGAATATAAGCCTGCAGGGAAAGTCATGTGCTGCCCACATCAGATTTGCTTTACTTATGCCTAGCACTGAGCAGGTACAGCTACACAAAATAAAAGAAGATACCTGTATGAGTGTATGTGAAGCTTGTAGTAGAAAATCTAAGCATCATACAGCCATGAAATTTGGTACATAGACACTTTAGGACAAGAAAAGATGTGCCTCGGCGAAATTGTTGATTTTTTTGTTGATGTCGTTGTGGTTATTAAAAGCTGGCGTGTTATTAGCGTGTTTCTTAAATTTCGTTCAACGGACTTATACGGAATTCTCGAAAACCAAATGACGCTATATCAGTGCTCCCACTTATAACAAAAATAAATAAATAAATTACTGAGTGGGCTGACGCAAGGCTATACCAGACTGCTCATCTTATATCCCGTGCAACGTCGGGCACATTTCCTAGTAAATAGCAATAAATCTTCATTAACCATTTATTAATCATACCAAAATAACACTGGTGGAAAAAGTAAAAATAAAAAATGCATTAAGGAGCAGACATATAGTGGTTAATGGAACGTACACTCCTTTTCGACCGAACTATAAAATATTTTTTATTCTCTTTAGCATACTTACTTCGTACAGTCATACGGGTGTTCCAAAAAACCGGAAATGACGTCTCCGGAGCAGGAAACGGAAATCCTTAGTGATTCCCCGAACCCTCTCTGGAATTCGATACTGAATCCATATCAGTAATCATCTGAGCTGTATCTGTACCAAAATGTCTTTACAAATGTACCAAATTTCTACAAACGTACCAAATTTCTACAAAAGTACCAAACTCCTGCAAATGTACCAAATTTCTAAAAATGTGCATTTTTTTTCATTAAGAAACAAAAAAACTCAAGGGCATAAGGTAGTACATTTTGAAAACATATCCAAAATCCAGAAAACACGTCATAAATATCAGTTTATTCTAAAAATATGTATATATCCTGTACTTTCTATTATTTGTCACACAGTAATAGCGATCTCTCAAACCGGTAAGTATGCAGGCTTTAATACACCTAATTAAGAATTTACTTAATTCGTTATGTATATTTCTGTATTATTTCCAAGTAAATGCATTCTATTCTTGTACTATATGCTATGCTATACACATGAAATGTTCTTTCATTGAAATTTAAATAACCACTCGATAATTTGGCGATTTCGCCGTAATTAAAAGTACTTTCAGTACTGATAATCCAGATTTTTTTCTATCTACAGAGAACCAACCCGAAAGTGTAAGGTATCTGGTACAGTGCCACCCAATTTAAGCCAGAACCTAGTGGGGAGCGACACCCGCAGAGACCGTAACCTTTTTTTCTCCTGCCACCAACCTCTCGAAAGGATTTTCGGACCCACAGATTTTATATGCCCGTACTCAACGTAAACACGGGGATAGTTTGGGTAGAGCCGAAAATCGAACTTCGATCCTTCCAGTGTCTTAACTGTTGGGCTGTCCCTCCCCTTATCCATCGATATCATCTTCTTCGACCTAGACAGTGCGATCACCGTGTCATAACCACTGGGCTATCCCCCCCTCTCACTTATGCAGTCTATCAAAAATGTACATAACATACCTGCTCCTTTTCCAGAAACTGATTTGTCTTTCCTATCCTATTCCGGAGCCCCCATTGGCTAACGCCCGGGTGCGAATACCCCTTTCTCACCCCACCTTCCCTTGCTACGCCTCTGCAGCGTACATGCATAGTCTATAAATCGAAAGTAAAAGTGGTGCTTCCAAATGTTGCATCTTTTTAAGCAAGCACGTGCAGAGAATAGAAAAAGACCTGAAGATAGCGTGCAACTATTGCTTTACAGTCAAAGAAAAGAAATACGGATGATAGTGGACACGGCTGATGTTAAAGGTCAAAATTTTGCTAATAATGATCGTCGTAAGACCGGTTTCTGGGATTCCCCTGTTATGACGTCATATTTAACGATTTGGCGACTTGGCTCTTACTCAGGGGATAAATAGAAAAATCGTCTCGTGGAAACGAGGGATTGATTCTCGCCAGCTTTTCGGAAATTGGAAAATTCGGTGAAAGAGGTTTGCGCTTTCATTTCAATTACTTAGATGCGAATTTTTACTTTCACAGACATTTCTATTTTCTCGCATCTTTGGAAAATTTTAAATCAATGAAAGCAAAAAACAGTTTTTAAAATACTACCCCTTTTTCTAAATACGTGTAACTTAAATCTATGAAAAATATATATATTAAAATGCATGCAAATTAAATGTATGGAGGACAACGACATTGTACCAAATTTAGTCTTTCTAGCTGTTCTGGTTAACAAGTTATTCCCAAACAACGAGTGCGTTCCCATGTCGGTCCCAGGACGGGCTGTATCAGTAATTTTCAAGGGCAAAACATGAAAATGTACAACGAAATACAATAATAAACTAAATTTGAACTTTCTAGCTGCTCCTGTTATGAAGTTATTCCCAAAAGACGAGTACATTCTTATAGAAGAACCAATATGGGCTGCCTCTATAAGTTTAAAAATCCAAAAAATTAAAATATACCGCAAATGACAATGACATATTAAATTTGGACTTTATATCTGCTCCAGCTTTTGAGTTATTCCCAAGGAACGAGTACATTCCATTGACGGGCCCAGGATCATCTAGCCTGATAAGATTTAAAATTCAAAGAATTAAAACATATCCAAAAGATAATGGCATGCTAAATATGGACTTTCCAACTGATATGGTGTTCGAACCCTGAAGACGAGTACATTCCTAAGACTGGCACAAGACATGCTAGCCCGATAAGGTTCAAGATCCAAATAATTAAAATATGCTGCAAAAAACAACGACATGCCAAATCTGGACTTTGTAGTTGCTCCAGTTCTAGCGTTATTCTACTAAAATGAGTGCATTCCTATGGCGGGCCCAGGACGGGCTGCCACGATAAGGTTCAAAATCAAAGGAATTAAAGTAAGGACAAAAGACAACGACATTCCAAATTCCATGGTAATGTCATAAATAGAACCTGATTAGTTATGACAGCAAACATTTGAATCACACTGATAAACAAGCAACAGATTCAGTTAAATAAAAAGTTGTAAAAAAATGTGATATTCAACATGAAAAATATTTATTTTATTTTGAGGGGGGGGGGGTCACCCTTACTAGGTCAAAAATCGTTATTTGAACTGTGGGATATTAAAAATTTTATGGGCCTGTCATTATTTCCTGAAATAGCAACAATATTTTTTAATGTGTCATCTTACTCTTTACCTATTTCAGCAAATAAAAACATTTAATAAACATTTGATGGAACTTTTTTTTATGACAGATTAATTGTTAGTTTTTGAAAGTGTGTTTTGAGATACAAGTGCTGTGTAAGGTTCCAGTATAACACCTGTGACACATTCATTCCCAATTTTTACTTTCTCCTACGTAGTATTGAGAAAGTATTGTTTTTACAAAAAATTTCGATTTCGAGATTTTGATACCAATATATGTTTAAAGACCTCCTGAACACGTTTTTCACTATTTTTGGAGTGCTGTCTGTCTGACATCTGTGGTCGATTTCTTTTGTACATGATAGCAGCCACAACTATTAATGAATTTTCGCGAAACTTTATATCAGGCTTTATTATCAAAAATCTAAAACTAGATAGAAGTTTTTAAATTCGAGCAAAAACTTCGAAATTTCATATTTTTTAATATGGCAGCATAGGAGAAAGTTTGACATAATCATGCATGAAAGGGTTTATTTATGGCTCAATTATCACGAAACTTAATAATTTCAATCACTTTTATGAAAAGACGCATACAATTGTTTTGTTCGTGACGTCATTAGTCCCTCCCTTGGGGGTAAGTTACCCCGCCCCCCTCGGGGATATATTGTCTAGTATGATATCAATTTAAAGATTTTTTTCACGCTCTTGAAAGTGAAGGGTAACATGCTATAGCTGTAATGATTTGGACCCACAATACCGATTTTTCAAATTTTTTCTTGTACATTTTGAAAATAAAAAATTAAGTCTAGTATGAGAAAGTTGAGTTGAATCACACTCCAATTAAATTTTAATGTAGTCACTTAAGGGGTTATGCTGTAACCTCCGCCTAAAATTATATTGAAGTTTGTTGTTGTTGAGATCCAGACCGTCCGACCTACCAGATGGGATATTGAAGTCTGTAAAACAAATATGCATTTTAAAGTAATTTTGTGATTAAATGCCAAATATATAAAAAAATTGTGTAGAAAAATAAATTTAATAAAAATTTGTGAACTGATTGTTATTTAAATCTGGATAATGTATTATATGCATATAATACAATAGTATGCAAAATCTTGCAAAAAGTCTGAGCTAATTTATCTTGACGCTACAATGCACACAAGGTCAAAAATAACAGTTTTTAGAAAAACGATCTTAAAGTCAGAGAGGCTTACTTGATTTGTGCATGTATTGATTGCTTCGCGAAATTTATTATGAAATGCGTACTAATTAAAATAATTTGATATATTTTTAATATTCTTAACATTGTATTCAATAATTACAGAACATTTTTAAAAAATGATTTTTTATGCTTATAATACATTTCTGTACTAATTAGAATATTTTGATTTTTTTTTAATATTCTTAACATTTTTTTCAATAATTATAGAAAATTAAAAAAAAAAATATTTTTTTTTAGGTTTAAAAGGTAATCTTCCCATATTTAGTACAACACACATTGCCTTAATACATGAAACAAATTAGGTAAATTTTCGGAAGAAATAATTTTTACTTTTATGTTTTAAAAAGTGACAAATATTCTGGGATAACATTGAATAAACTAGAGGCACCTTTGTATTATACAGAAAAAAGTCATTTCAAGCGGTTAGCATGCCAGGTATCACATTCCAGAAAGTACTCCAATAAGGCATGTCATTGGTAACCAACGGACAACACGTAACAAAAAATGAGACTATGTGGCAACAATGGTGACACTAAATTCAAGTAAGATTTATGGGACGTAAATCCAATGCTTAAGTTTGCATAACTTCAAGCGCGAAGACAGACCTGCTAAAGCCCAGACCCTGACAAGCTACATGTCACAGCAGGGGCGATGGACCATCCAGTTAGATAAGATGATAAAGACGGGTAAAAAAAAACACTAAAGCAAACCAATAAAATATAAAATCAAGGAGGAGGACTTGCCCCAAAACATATTAAGAATTACTCAACTGAAAAATACCGATATAGATGGATAAGACGCAGGGCAGCTCAGTGGTTAAGGCACGGGGATTGCAGTCGGAGGACCTGAAATCGATTCACGGATTTATCCAAACTGTCCCAGCGTTCACCTTTCTACGGGCGCGTTCAATATGTCGGTCTGAAAGGTACTCTATAGATGTCACCCCCACTGGGTCTGGTCTAAATTGGGTTGCGCTGTCCGAGATGTTCAAACATATACCTTACACCTTCGGGTATGTCGGGCGGTCTGGGTCGAAGAAGTAGAAGATACAGATGGATAAGGGGAGAAACAACCCAATAGTTAAGTCACGGGAAGGAGCGGAGTTCGATTCCTGCCTTTACGAAAACTGTCCCCCTGTTTAAGCTGAATATGAGCGTGCTAAATATGTGGGTTTGAAAGTCCTTCTGATAGGTTAGTGGTAGGGAAATGAGGATATGGCAGGTATGGGTACCGCCCCCACTGGGTTCGGTCTAAATTGAATGACACTTCCCAGCCGTCCAAACAGATACCTTAAACCAGTGATTTTCAACCACTGTGCCGCGGCACTTTAGTGTGCGGCGAGATTCTGGAAGTGTGTCGCCACTGCGAATACCCATACATAAGCGACGTCAGACAAGTAGTTCAATCAGTTCTACCGTCCGAGCGGGGATTGGCTGGACCAATGCACATGACTATTGGCTGAACCAATGCACATGACTATTACTATTCTGGAATGGTTCTGGATTTAACCTAAACAAAGCTATATACTAGTTGAGTCTCCTAGTCGCCAGCTTGATGTGTGCATAGGGTTAGGTTACAACTTATATATTCGCTTTCGCATGTTCAATACCACAATATTGTGTTGTCAAACTTAATTAAAACGGATTCAAAGGTAATATACGATATGTCGTTTTTGACAATTTTTTGATAAAATTATTTTTATTTTAAAAGAACGTCCTAAAATGCATAAATAGATTAAAAAAAAGAAAGCTTAATGACGATGCTAGCGATCAAGCTAACGAGCCCGAGCCCAGTACAAGTAAAGTTTCCTCTGCCAAAAAATGTAATGTTCATCGTAAGTATAATGACGACTTCTTAAAATTTGGATTGACATCTACATCGGAAAATGATGAAACTGTTCCTGAGTGTGTGGTATGTGGTTGTAAATTGTCAAATAGTGCTATGCTTCCGAGCAATCTCCAACGTCACTTGCTCACTAATCATCCTTCACTTGCATCAAAAGACAAAAGCAACTTTCAAAAATCATTATCTGCAAGATCCAAACAAGTAAAGGTTTTAGAAAAGCAATTTAGTGTGTGTGAAAAAGCTCAGATAGCTTCTTATGAAGTGGCTGAATTAATTGCTCTTAAATTGAAACCTCATAATTTGGCTGAAGAAATTATATTACCTGCTTGTCGTAAAATTGTAAAAAGTATGATCGGTGAATCAGCAGAAATTGATATTTGTAAAATGTTACTTTCAAATGACACAATTCATCGCAGAATTATAGGCTTGTCCAGAAATATTGAAGAAAATACTGCTAAAAATCTTGCAAATTCAAATTTTGCTCTACAAGTCGACGAAAGAACCGATATTACGGGAAAAGCACACTTAATTGCATTCGTTCGATTCATTTACGAAAATGATATAATTAATCAATTTGTATGTTGTCGTGAATTATCTGATTTTACAACAGGAAAATATATATTTGCGATTAAATTAATTCGTATTTACAAGAAATTAAAATTTCGTGCAATTTCTGCATTGGCATTTGCACAGACGGTGCTCCGTCTATGACTGGATCTATAAAAGAATTTGTAGCACATGTAAGGGAACATAATGCAGATATATGTATTAGTTACCCATTGTTTTTTGCATCGGGAAACACTCATTACAAAACAATTACCATCAAAATTTAAAATAGCGCTGGAACAATGTGTTAAAATGATTAATTATATAAAATCAAGACCATTAAAAAGTCACCTATTTAGTCAATTATACCAGGTTATGGAGTTTAAATACGAATCGTTGTTACTGCACACGGAAGTTAGGTGGTTTTTCCAGAGGGAAAGTTTTACCTCGCGTGCTTGAATAAAAAAACGAGATAAAGATATTTTTTGAACAAGATAATAATGATTTGTTGGATGATAAAATATGGTTTGCTAAGCTAGCTTACTGATCTGGTATTTTTGTTATTTTTAATAACATAAATACAAGTATTCAAGGACCGATAGAAAATATTTTAAACTCAACCGATAAATTGTTGGGATTTCAAAAAAAAAATTACTTTATAGAAGAATAAAGCACAAGAAGGTAGTTTAGAAAAGTTTGAGTCAGTTCCAAAAGGCTATTATAAAATAGCTATTATAAAATAACTATAATAAAATAATCGGTGTATGAATTAACTTTGAAAGAAGAAGAAGAACTAATTTCGGTGTGTAATAACCGAGATTTAATTTCAAAACATTCAGAAGAATCAATTAATTCGTTCTGGATTTATATAAGTTTATCCAACAATATCACAAAAAGCTTTAAGTGTGTTATTACAATTTTCCACATCTTATTTGTGCGAATTCGGATTTTCGGCTTTGACCAACATAAAAATGAAAAAAAAAATCCAGACTTTTAAATCTGGATCACAAAATGAGAGTAGCATTATCATTTTTACGCCTAAATATAAATGAAGTTCTTAAAAAACACCAAGCTCAAATTTCGCATTAAATGTAATTTGTAATTTATCATTAAATAAACATTTTGTTTACTTAATGATAAATTACAAATCGTCGTACTGTTAAATTCGTCACTGTACCATTAAAAGTGTACAGTGACGAAAAATAGATCGAGAATCATTGGCCTAAACCTTCAGGTAGATTGGACTGTCTGGATCCAAAAAAGAATGCTAGAAACGGATTATGGGCAGCCAATTATATTTACTCTACACTCTTTGGGTGTGTGAGTTAGACTTCCTGGACATTAAACATATACAGGAATTGGAAAGAGAAATAGCAAAAAAGCAAAGATGTGTTAGAAAAGTGGTATGTAATGAAAATGAGAGTTTGGAAATGGAAGAAAAAGCAGATGAAAATATCCATAGGCCACTAAACGTGCAGGTATGAACTGAATACTATGTAACCGTTAGGTCGAGCCACTTCAGTAATAATATTGGTAATAAGTCTAAAATTCTAGTCTCACATTTTGAATTAATGAAAGATAAACGTATTAAATAAATTATCTCCACGATAACATCAATTAGAATAGCGCTATCAATAAAATAAAATAAATGTTTCAAGACTGATATCTATTGCAAATTACCATAATTAAGAAAATAATTAAATTAAACTAAAAAATTGTAATTAATTACCATTCATTCACCTTTCAGTGAAGTAAATATCTAACTGAAGAAACAATTCAATTTTAGGGTGGCATGCGGACATAACACAATGCACACAAAGCGAAATTATTCCAAGATAATAATTGCAATGAATCCACTACTATACGCTTTAATATAATTTGAATACTGTCACAACGACTAATCCCTTATTATTTATAGCATAACAACTGTCATAGTCAAAGATTTATCATTTGTGTGCTTTTCGAGTTGTGGGTGAAATACCTTTCTTCGAGATGTAACTTGCTTTGTGTCGTGATTCATCACGACATTGTTGTTGTTGTTGTTGTTGTCGTGTCCCTAACATTACATTTAAGGAAGAATGTGTGCACTGCTTCTGTTTTAGTCTAAATGACCCGGGGCACCCGAAGGTAGAAGTCTGACTTCTGCCCCAAATAAGACAATACAACATCCATGCCCGCAGGCGGGACTCGAACCCGCAATCTGGCAGCCGAGCCATCACGAGGAAACGCCTGCCTCTTTGACCGCTCGGCCACCACATCGGCCATCACGACATTGATTTCATTTTTATTCAAAATTTAATACTTTTTATTTGAATTATGTGAATTCTTAATTTTTTTAATTATTCTATATTACCTAATTCAAAATTGTTCTTATTTTTACTCTCATAAATTTTTGCTCCATTTTCTAAATGTAATTGTAAGTACGCTGTTATTCAAGTTACACTTTTTTCCTTCCTGCCTTGAATGCTTTCGACAATGAGCCCGGTCACTTTTTCCAGCAATCGACTAACTTTCATTTCCGGTCACGAATATTCAATACTGCCTATCTTACTGTTTGATTGATAAACTAAGCTTTGATACATCATTCATGAGGTGATGATTCCACGAATAAAGTACAATGAATTAGATGACATGAATTATTCTAATTTTCAAATTATGTTGCTGTTTGTTGCTCATTAAAGAACTGAATTATTCTACAAAGAATGCATGGTTTTGAATTCATTTACTTGTTTTTCCTTTGGAAATACACTCTTGTATAGATAAGATTCTGTATGGCTACGACGAATATAGTGAATTTTATTGAAATGATTTTATTGAGTATGCTTCTTTTGAAGAGGTTCAAAAGATTGTCCAGTATAAAAGTAATAATATATAATCTTTACACAAAATGGAGGATCGGCATTAAACGAACCTCGCCTTTGTCCTACAGTGATGCAGGAGAAATATTTCTACTCAGGACCACCCAATACAGTATGTGTCTTGATTATAAACGATAAAGGTAAGAACACTCATGAGCATTTTGTTCTTGAATGAAGACAATTATGAGACTGCTCAATGCCGTAGTCTACTATTAGAGGAAAAGAAATCCTCCCTTAAAATATAAACTGTGAGCAAGGTAAGATGTATTGGCAGGGCTACAGTATATATATATATATATATATATATATATATATGTATGTATATATATATATATATATATATAGAGAGAGAGAGAGAGAGAGAGAGAATTAAAGCAATATATTCAGCTATTTTTTAACAATTTTGAATTAATATGTTTCCTGACCCCTCATGTAATCTATTTATATTGATTTAAATATATTAAACACAATGCATTGAATTCTTTTCAACATTCTTTTCCCCACCGTATGACACCCCTACATTAATTATAGAATTTCGAATATAAGTTAATTGCTCTAAGACCTATATGAGGCTGTCCGTTCTCCTTTTAGATGCTTGTAGTAGGATATTGCAGAAAACTTTAACCTAGTGATTCTATTAATTTTTCTGCGGTCTATTATCGCAGCACTTTGATCTTCTAATACACCCCCACTCCCCACCTCCCACTCTTACATTCTCTCCTTTTACAACCACGCACAAAGATTTTTTTTTTCTCTTGTACTCTGGTTTTTATCATCAATTCAGTTTCAAATTTTGTATGATTGTTAAATCCAGGGACCTAAAAGTTTTGCTTAATAAAACTGAGAAAATCGGGTTTTAATTAACATTGTACAAATTAAAAGATCATAACTTGAATCCAAAATCTCGCGCAAATAAAGACTCATTTTAAGCGGGTTTTACTGTGTACTATAGGTATTAAGATATACAGAACAGGGTGCCTCCTAGGAAAGTTAAACTGGGAAAATCAGGTTTTATTAAGCATTGTACTAATTAAAAGATCATAACTTAAATCCAGAATCTCGATTAAATAAAAAATCATTTTAAGCGGGTTTTACTGTGTATTATACATATTGCAATATACAGGGTTCCTCCTAGGAAAGTTAAACTGGGCAAATCAGGTTTTATTATAAGCATTGTACAAATTAAAAGATCATGACTTAAATCCAGAATCTCGATTAAATAAAGAATCATTTTAAGCGGTTTTTACTGTGTACTATGCGTATCAAGATATACAGGGTTCCTCCTAGGAAAGTTAAACTGAGCAAATCAGGTTTTAATTAGCATTGTACAAATTAGAAGATTATAACTTAAATCCAGAATTTGGGGTAAAGACTCATCAAAAGCGGGTTTTAATGTGTACCATACGTATCAAGATATACAGGGTTTCTACTAAGAAAGAAAGTTAAATTGAGCAAATCAGGTTTTAAGGTTTTAATTAACACAGTACAAATTAAAAAAATCTGATGTGGGCAACACATGACTTTCCTTATATAATGCAATGAATTTACTACTTTTACAATAAAAACATAGGGTTTTTTTTTATAGTAGATACTTATATACTTTAAAAGATATTGAATTGTCAACGATTAGTCGTCATTTTCATTGATTTAGCGTTATTTGAATCCATTTGGTGAGATTTTCGTTAATTTGACAACATTTCAAAAAGTCGCCAAGTTGGCGACATGCCGCCAAATTCGTCGCCAAAATCTTGCCAAGCGTTATCGACGATGAAATAAGTTACTCTTGAGCAGATAAATGACTATTGGAATTCAAATACAAAAGTATTACTCAAAGTATCTTTTCTCATAAATAGAACGAGCTAGATCCACGAAAATGATGTTACCCAATTTATCACATAGTATTACATATGAAAAGTGAACATGTTTCTCAATAGGAAATATATTTTTTTTTATTTTCATGACTTTTTGATAATTTTCTTGAAAAATGTGCAATATCTCGAGAACGGTTCATGTTAGCATTCTAAAATTTATGTCAATCGTTTTCTAATGAAACATTACATAAGAAATGTCTAATTGCGTAACTTTATCAGCGGTTTTGATTTTTTGACGATTTTTTCAAAATTTCACTCGAAAATTTAGGGGGGGGTTCTGAACATTCGATTGCGAATAAAAACAATAAGCTTCCAGTGTTTACGGATTGTGATTTTTGTACCAAATTTCGTTCGAATCGGTCCATTCGTTCGTCAGTTATCGTCTCCACACACACACACACACACACATACTTTCACACACACACACACATACTTTCACACACACACACACACACACACTCACACACAGACATCACTTCAAAGTATTTGATTCGTGATCAGAGATGCTTGAAACGTGCTCTCCCGTCGAAAACTCGAATTCGAATTTTCGACCTCCTCACAATACTTTCCTTATACATTATGTATATAAGAAAAGTAATATCATAACTTAAATCCAGAATCTCGCGTATATAAAGACTCATTATAAGCTGATTCTACTGTGTACTATACGTATCAAGATATACTGGGTTCCTCCTGGGAAAGTCCTAAGCACCCCAAAAACTGTGTAAGGAAAGGTCCATGAGTGTACACGTTAGGTTTATGCATGGTAAAGTGACTATGCACAATCAAATAAAAGTGCTTGCTAACGGTGAATTTTAAAAGTTGGGATGATGAACTCGGCAACAAAGAG